>JAQGCM010000743.1:0-21002 GCA_034699705.1 Hymenaphorura dentifera
TAAACACAGCCAATGCGAGTTCGAAGCGTTTGAGTTTATGTTTGTGTTCGAAATTCAAAATGCGCAATCTCTATATTCACTGTGTTATTAAGCTCAAGATTTGCAATTAGGACTTTGCAACTTGATGCAAAGAGGAGAAGTGGCTTTGCTTTGCTCAATTGGATTTGGGCAAAACTCAAAACTCGAGTTCAATTTAAAGTAGGGCGATTGAATGAAAACTGCATTAAAATTTTATTAACGTGAACTTGAAGTACGAGCAAGCAGAGTCGAATAATTGAGCATTAATTAACAACACAATTTTGCGAAGGCCTTTTAAGGAATCTTTAGAGAAGAGGATATGGCATGGTGGGTCGGTCCTGTCCTCCTCGTCTAATGTGGGCATAAAATTAGCAGCCCATTTTGAATTATTAAAGTAGTTCATTCATTGATCCAAGTTTTTTGTCCTAGTTATATCCAATTTTGGGACATTTTTCTCAACAGTCTGTGTTTGCGGATATGTGCAGGTCGATTTGAATCTGTTACGTACTTTTTGATGCAATTTTGAATGACTAAAATGTCATGGTTTTGGTGCTCCGGGCCGGGCCAGGCGAGACGCCAGATACCAGAGTGACTACCTGGGATCTGGGATAGGTTTTGAGCATCAAAATTCTATATCCGAATTTTTATTTTTTTCAACTAGTTCGAGATATGCGTAGCAATACGCGTACATATTTTTACAATATGAAATAATTTGCTGTATTTGCGTAAAGGAATCTGAGAGCTCCGTAATTGTTCCTAGTAAAACAATCACATGAAATGATCGGAACCGGAACTTGAATTTTATATTTTTTGTTTCAAATTCATTTTTCTAAGTCAAACCTGAACGTTTAACAAAAATATGAATTTGAGACACAAAATGTGGAATTTTGCCGTCCTAGTTAAATTTAATACAAAACTTTGCTCATTCTTCAGACGTATATTTTTGGTGGATCCTGGCTATAATTTTGGTTAAAATTTGAGCTCAATGCAGGTAGTACTGCAGGTATCATTGTCATAATTTTTGTTCAAAAATCCGACACAAATTCATAAAAGCATAAAGTTAGCAATTCGTAAAAAACACAAGGCACAGTATCTTTTTTTTTTTTTTTTTACAAAATTCTTAAATATCCGGTCAAAAAATATTCAAGGCACGCTATGCGAACACTCGAAATTCTGCACAAGTGTGCATTTGCACTTCAAATTTTCATTCGCTTTTGGTCATTTCCACGAAAAACTAACCCAGCCGCCACAGCAGCCTAGTTCTTTAGTAAATATTTACTCCATTTTTTGTACAAATAATTTGTTAACAACCCCAAAAAAGCAAAAGAAACTAGGGCAGACAAGCAAGCAGGGCAGGTCCCTCACACTTTACACCTTTCAAATTTGCTCATCTTTCTTGAAGACCTAAATTTCCAATAATGATGTCAATTCGCAAAGTTGCAAATTTTAGAAATATTGGCATAAATGTCATGTCCATCTGTCCAAGTTCAAGTCTAAGCCTTGCTGCTTTAGTCCGTCATCAAACTTTTTCTGCACGCAAAAAAAAACTAAAAACAAAACAAACACAGCTCGACATGAACCATTTTTGCAAAACACAGAACTTTTGCAAATTTATCGGCAAATGATGACATGAAAAAACCTCACGTCATACATACAAGACCATTATAATTTTCATTTATTTTGCGTGACCATCTTGCAGTTCAGTGCAGACCAGCCATGTAAGCGCAGTGGCGCCCATCTGATTAAAATCCAACTACTGCACTAACTACCAGGTCCAATCCAGTCCAATCTGATTGCGAATTCTGAGTAGACGCCTGACGCCTGAGTAGTTTTTCTTTTTGCAAACTTGCAAATTGTTCCCAACCATGCCTCACTCATGTCGCTGTCATTGTCAAGATGGTATGGTATGGTATGACAAGACATTATTATTATTGGAACCTTGCACCACCGCACCGCACCGTGCGGGATGTGCAGTGCCAGGGTTTCTGAAATATTTCACTACCCCCCGACCCGACACTACTCAAAATTTGGTGTCAAATTTACCAAGTTTAGAAAATTGGTCAAACCCTGCCTGCCTGCTGCCGTTGCTGCCTTCGATCGACTGACCAACTCGGTCGGACATGCAATAAAAGTTTGCTGAGCTGTGGCTGTGGTATTTGTCGGACAGTGTGCGTTGCGTGCCAAATTCGCAAAAAAAAGAACAAACACTAAAATTGTTTGCGAATCTCTATTTATTTGGATGACAACACGCAAAGTCTACAAGCGCCAACACCTAAAGCCTAAGCACCACCAGCAGCAGCAGCAGTTCAGTCGACGACAATGGCAAACACTGTACTTGAAAACCGGGTTAATAATTCATTTCAATTCAATCCAGTTCATTTCTGCCCTAATAAGTTACACCAAGTCAAAGCTAAAACTGAGCAATGAGCCGTTTCATTTTAGTTTTGTCATCGTCGTCCTCGTTGTCGGCGAAACCTTGAGAACCTTGGAAAAGAATTAGATCCTTTCGTCTCAAACTCTAAATATTTTAGTGAGACGCCACCACCACACCGCACCGCCAGCACCAGGCTCAGGCTCATGTGTCACACAAAAGAAAAAGAAATACACTCGCTTACTCGACACTCTTGAGAAATTGGCACATCCATACATAGATCCATCACTCGCATCGTAATTCGCAAATACTTGTCTGTAAAGATTTGCTTGCACTGCACTGCGACCGCGGCGACATTATAATTTTGCCAAAACTAGAGCATATTTATTTGCAAAGAGGAGTTAGTATATGCGTAGAGTAGAGTCCGTTTTAGACAAACAGCCAGCCTTCGGCCAGGATTGCATTGCAGAGGATTTGCGAATTGCGATTCGCAATTGGCACTGGCTGAGTGTGAGTGGCACACTTGTTGTTATTTTGCACTACATGATGTGCGGTTGAAATTGTGGAGTAGTGCGGTGCAAATTACCATTGCATGCAAATTTTGCAAATCCAAGTGCTTTGTTAAGTGTCTGCTTAAATTAGCAGAAATTTCAAGGTAAATCGGCAGACTTTGCCGTGGCATTGCATTAGGGTTGATTTCTTGTCGTTAAAGCTCCGCTGCTTCTACATGCACGCAATTTGGATTTGTAGACGATCGACAGTCCAAAATGTTTGCCAATTTTGACAAGCCACACGCGTAGCGTGTAAGAGTAAAAGTTTGTATTGTGAATGTGATCCAAAGAAACAACAACTAAAACGATAGAGTTCATTTTCGGGAATCGGGTATTACAATATTTCCAGCCAGTAGTGTCTTCGACAATGAACTAAACTAAACAACCCTGACACTGACACAGTTTTTGACTCGTACCACCAAAGCAAAACTGCGAAACCTGGTATGGTAATTGTTATTTTTAAAATTTAAAATTTTAGCACTTTAGAGTGTTTTCTACGCATACCATACATTGCTCGAAGCATTGCATTGTTTCAAGACTCGTTGGGCGCTTTTACCTGTACTTGAGAAAGAATGCCAAAATATTATAAAGTAGAATGAGAATTTCAGTCCAATTCTCTCCTCACCTTGTAAATCATCTGTGTTTTCAACCTTTGAAAATGATCAATAGATTGATAAATTTATTGGCCTTTAACCTACCACTACCAATACTACCAAAGTTAGCAATTCGTAAAAAACACAAGGCACAGTATCTTTTTTTTTTTTTTTACAAAATTCTTAAATATCCGGTCAAAAAATATTCAAGGAATCATAATTGGCTTGATCTCCCCTGTGAAACTTCACTAAAAATAATATCGTATCTTTAACAATCGGACAAAATATAAAGCCAAATCAAGGACAAGTTGATTTTTTTGAAAAAGAAATTTTCATATTCGCTAGTCGCTCGCAAATTGAGAATCCATTAACCCATCATCCCACAAGGCAACCTACTCTTTCTGTATTTGTATTTGCAGAAAACGGTTTCCAAATTAATTATTTGGGTGGGCAAATTGGCTATAAAAAAGTTAATCTTAGGTTGAAATCGAAAAGACACCCAATTACGTTACTTTACTTGTACATCAATTAAGATTTCTTTCAAGGACCCAAATCGGCTTGCGTTGACACTTTGCGTTGTGTTGGCCTGAATTAAGTGCACTTGCTGCCATTTGACAAATAATTTAAAAAGAATTTTATAAAAATTTTATAACTTAGATAGGATCAATATATTTTGTGTGGTTAGAATTTCAAGTCCAAACCATTTATTTTCATAGCCACTTAGACATTCAATTAATTAGATCAGCTGAATCCAAATTGGAAATGGTTAAAAAACTCGTGAAAAATTCCAAATTCCATGCTTGGAAAGTTAAGAAATCCAATAAAATCTGCAGAAGTGTCTCATCGTTGTTGACTAAGATTTAATATTCAAATAATTAACGCTGATCGCTCACGAGCTACTATAAAATCTAACTTTAACATTTTAAGGCTCAATTGTAACGAATTTGAAAAATTAGATAACATTTAAAGATAGTTACAGTCAGTCACGCTCGTCCTCCCACATGTTCTCTTATGATTTCTACACATTTATTCTTCTCATTTCTCAAGCAATGAGTTGAGTTTGAGCTGAATGAGTTTGAGAGGAGAGAGTTGACTGAACTCTGGAGGCTCAGCTGGACGGTCGGAGTCAGAGTCCGACACACACAATAATTATTGTATTTGGCCATATAAGAAATACACAGAAATAGAAATGAATTATGAAAAGTATGAATGACTTGACTGCCTATTCCATTCCATTCTTATTCTTATTGCAAACGCAAAAGTGCGTGCAACTGCGAGCGAGTGAGGTATCACGTCCGAAATTCTATACAGCAAGCACAGCTAGCATTTCTACTAATTTTTTTTACTCACAATTCGGACGACTCAAACGACTGAGTCTACTTAAGAATTCCCTTTGAGAGGTCCAAATAGTAGTCTAAGCTAAAATCGTCTGCAAAAAAAGAGGCGCCTACTTCCACTGCACTGCCGTACCCGGAAGAAATTTGCGAATGCTGGCAGTGGCAGGTCGAAGATTAATTTATGTAGAGACCTTCGAGCTAAAGCAGCCGTCCGTCCAATCCGATCCAAATTACTGCTGGCTTGTTTGAGGAACCATCATATTTCACACGCAGCAGGGCATGCAGCACCGCAGGGTGTGCTGAGACAAAAGCAGCACTTAGTCAATCTTACAACAAATTGATGCCAAATTAGGTGGAATTTTTTTTCGCACCACCCTGCGCGAACAAAAGGGACAGGCAGGCAGGTGGATTGCGACATTTCGCGAAACTGACATTTCATGTCCATAACTCAGAGTGAAAGACAGGACCGACCGGAAGCTCACGCTTTTCTTTGCTGTCTGATAACAATGTGCTTAAATACAAGTCAGTTGAGAGTCGACATAATGAGATCGTGACATGAATGATGTTTAAGACATGACAAGTCAGTCCAACCTGCTTTTCCGGGTTTTTCTGTCCAGAATTTTGGGGAAATGAAATGAAAGGAAATGCCTGGGTCGGGTCCTCGGGTCATAGCTTTCCAGGTGCTTTGCACTTTTATTCTCCAGTCGTTCATCTGAGTTCAAACGGAACGCAAACTTTGGTTTTATCCTGGAGGATTTATTTTTGCAAAAAATGCAGTGGACATTTTGGACAAAATTATGGCCCAGCTGCTCCTGTCTCTGTTGCCGAGCATGGCTTGGCCAAAATTGTCGTAGTCGTCGCAGTAGCTTGAATAGCGTTGCTGATGAAAAGGAAAAGTATAAGACTCGGCCAATTGTTGACATTTTTGCCTAACCATTGTTGCTAATTGTTGTAACTTTTTTTTTGCTTTGATTCCAGGACATCCAGTCAAGACGAAGGAACCATGGGAAACAAAGTTGGGCTCGTATGTTCTATCCTCCTCACAAGTATATTTCTGGCAGGGTCACTAGGACTCGTCATTTACTGGGTCCTCCAGTACTGCGGTGGTTTTGCTTGGGTAAGGTCATAGAGGTCAAATCTAAGAGTCACAAATTGCGTACTTACGTCAAATTTTTCAAAAATTTTAATTTTTGTACTCGTTTTTTCATAGGACGATGTCAAACCTCATCCAAAATTCGTTTACTTTCCCTTAAAATTCAATTTCCATCCTACCCTCATGATTGGAGGATTCATTTTCTGCTCTGGATTTTGTAAGTTTGAAACAACAACAATTGAACCAATTCTTCAACAATCGCGACTTTGTAATTAATTTCTGACAATATTTTTATTTGTAGCAATGCTGCTGTACAGAACGATGACTTGTTGCCGAAAATTAGTCGTCAAATTGTTGCACACAATTTTCCATGCTTTGGCAGCCGCTAGCATCGCTGTAGGATTCTTGAGTATATGGGACTCTAAGGAATTTGCTACTCCGACAAAAATCCCACATTTCTACTCGCTCCACTCTTGGCTTGGGTTGACAACAATGGGATTGTTTGTGCTTCAGGTACGTCCAACAATCAACGTTTAAAATATCTGTTTCAAAATAAACTAACTGAATTCATTGTAATTTCTTTTAGTTCGTCGTTGGATTCTTCAGTTTTTTGGTTCTCCTTTGTTGTGAGGGTGGGACGGCGGCTTGTCGTGCGTCTTTGGCCCCAACTCACTCTACTTTCGGCCTCATCACTTTCATCATGGCTTGTGCAACTGCCGTCGTTGGGTTGACAGAAACAGCTCTGACAACTTTGAAGTAATGGACTTAATAAATTAAACCGATTGCCGTAAATGACGGATTAGAACCCGGGGTTTTCGGGGAGGGTTATGCGGGCAAAACTTCGTTCAAACCCGAACCGAATTTGTCAAACCGATAAGACCTGCTGTTTACAATATAAACCCGGGGTTTTAATCGTACTTGCCATCTCACGACCCAATCGACCAGGGATCACTAATGTTTACTTTCTCCATGTGAGTGCATGGAGAAAGCAGCTGGTGAAAGCACCCAAAATTCTACTCTGTCACTTATGGTGGTTCAATAATCCAGAATAACACTCGCCATGTGCACATTGCCAATTTGCCAGCACCAGAAAATTTCGCGAAATTCGCAAGTTTCGCATATTTTTTGTCGTATCTTTTTTTTTATCATTTGCTTATTTTTCCTTCCCCTTTTGATTTTTTTCTCTAGCAATTCAGACAACAATTTCAAAGGCTACCAACATTGGCTCTCAGATTTAAAAGCTGACGAAGCAATATTCATCAACGTTTTGGGTGTTGTGATCGCGGCTGCCCTCATTTCAATGGCTTTCACGCTGAGCGTCCGAAGCAGTCGAAAAATGCCCTTGAAGATGACCTACCACACTGACCTTTAGAATTTATTATTTCGATTGGACGATTTACAATAGTTTTTGACAATTTTCCAAATTCAATTCCTTTCCAAAAAATGTGTGCTTCCGACGAGTGCAAATATTTTCAAAAAAGCAAATGCAACGCAAATGCAATCGAAGAGAGCCGTCGCGAGAGCGGCTAGTTAGCTCATTGTAATTAATGTTAAGTGAAGAGTTAATTAATATTTAAAATAACGCAAAGAAAATCTGCCAATAGGCAATGCAAAATTTTAGTTAGTGCAAAAAAAGCTTTGCAATCGTGCAATTTGTGTGCTCATTCAGAGTCAATGCAAATTTTTGTCAAAAATTTCAAGCCCTGTCAAAATTTTAAAAAGACGTTACGTTCCAATATCATAAAATAATTCCGAATCTCATTTTTATTTTCAATTTCCGCTAAAATGTGCCAAATCCGAGACCACCTAGTGCCACAGCCACTCCAACTCCGTACAAAACCTGTTATTTTTTTGCCTTTCACATGGTGCACATTTTCTCACCCAATTTTCGATTTTTTTCAAATTATTATTTTCGTCTCAAGAAATTAGCAGCACTCAAACGTCATAAAATTCTAAGGTATTTTTCTCATGTTTTTTCTTTGGCTTCCTGCTTCTGCCTTGTAGCAAGGACCCTACGACGCCGAGGGCAAGCACAATCAAATTTTTCGGAGTAGTCCAGCAGCTCGACGACTTGGAACCAATTTATATGAATGGGATAGGTGTGTGTCTAGTATTTTCGCTAATTTTAATGGTGTGGACTCTACATACTAATCCTGTCACTAAACATGCAAGTGGGAATCTCGTGTCTGACGTTGATAGTGAGAGTGATAGAATTTAAAATTGAAAAAAATCAAACTCTCTCTACCTCTCAACATACAACGTGTATGCTTAAAATTCAGATACAGAAGATCCACCAAATTCATGTTTCAGGGTGCGGGTGGTCCAAAAGTAACTCACTATTTTACTACTCGTGAAATAAGTCAGTTACCTTTGGACCACTCTAGCTGTATTCCTCCTCAATGCAAAATGTTAGTACCTTTTGACTTGTAAAAAAATATTATTTGCTAATAAATAAATGTTTCGTTATGTTACCAGAATAAATGCGTTCGTGGTTTTGCGTTGGTTTAATTTATCAATTTTTTTATTTAAAAGTTTCAAAAACCTAAAAATTTCGACTCAAATCTCTGACATTTATTTAACATTGGAGATTTTTTATTTTGACTAGTAAATTCAAATTTGACTTCTGAAGTACGTCTTCCTATGCATTGCCGTTTCAAATAAATGATTTAAATAAATTTATAATTTTTTTAACTTGATTTATAAATAAATTTGGTAATTTTATTGTTTCATTTATTGTAATCTGGAAAGAACAAAGACATTTTTATAATCAAACAATTTTTAGTAGCTTTTTGTGGCAACTGCCTCTAAAATTTGCATAGTTGCTGACTCACCTCATAAAAATGATAAAAATAATCATAAATTGACCATGGCCCATGTCCACCATTTAAATATAATACGTACGTAAAACCATCTTTTGATTTATTATTTATTAAATAATAATATGGTAAGAATTTGTGGATTCTAGACAAAAAAAAATTTAAAAAAAATTAGAAATCAATCGGTACGAGTCTAAAGTAGGTACGGGGTCTAGCAAGGGGCGCCGGGCGGGGCAGGACCCTGACTGGGGAGAGTTGTCTGCAACAAACATTTATTTGGAAATTAGAATTTGTGAAACTCGGTTGTCCCGGGGCAGAGTGTCCCTAGAGGGGAGATACGGGTGCAGAGCCCCCAAAAAATGACGGCTAACCTAAACTGATGTTTTTCATAAAAATATAATGCATTTATGTTTGTACATAATACATGTAGAAATATTGCTTTACATTTTATTTTAATCAAATAATTTATTAAATTGTTTAGTAATAATGTCGCTATTCCTTTTCGTCTGGAAACATTTAATAAAAGCTGATTTTAGTTGCTTTGACAACACAAAATAACAATTATTTAAAATGTCAACAAAGTTTGCATTTGACCTTATTTAAAACCCCAGCGCCTTGACAACGGTAGGTCATTTATTGTTATCCTACGTTAAGGTTGCTTAATGGGTGCACCAATTCTCCAAGCAAACGATCAGGGACGGTTTTGATTTTGAGATTGGGTGAGAAGGACAACCATGTTAAAATTCTTATTTAAAAAATATGTGTTTCTCTACAATAAATTGAACAATTCGTTTTAGCGCTGAGTGAGAACTAAGAAACGCACGATTGTAGAAAATTTTGATTCGTAATTTGTTGGATACAAAATCGTACATTTGTCAAAACATCGAATAACTTTAGTTGTATTGAGTGCTAGAAAAATTATAATGACTCGTTTTGCTCAGAATTGAATGTAGAGTCCGAGTACTTGTGGAAAAAGCATACTTCAAAATCATCATTTTTATAAGGTTGTCCCAAGCTCAAAATCTACAAAACCGTCCCGTGCCGTGGGACGATCTTGACCGTATGCATTGAGAATTAGCTAGTGGACCACTATGCAACCTCAGCATATGCATTGGATAACAATCAATAAACTACTGTTGTCATGGCACTGTGGAGAAGCTTTGTTTTGAAAATTCTAAACATTGACGACGGCATGGCAACGCCAAAAAAAACGAACAACTTTTAACAAAAATTTTGTTTCGAAAATTGAATCATTGAAAATTTAGCAAACACTGTTAGCACAACCTGCCAAAATCTCAAAAATTCTCCCAGACTTACCTATACTCACTAACAACACCTAAACTCAGTATATATGAAATATTACAATCAATTTGTGATTTACATAATATATCAGAATCGTCACGCGATAAATTATGACCAGTTTTAATTTCACTTACTATTAGACCAATAATATTACCATTAATACTTGCTGCCAATGAATATAAATTTGTATCAGACTGTAAGACAAAAAAATGGACAATAAAAATTAAGACTTTAACTCAGCCAAAATTTTCAAAATAATGTAAACTTACTTACCGTAATAGTTTCAAACCATTTTTCTGGATACTCAACTGGAAACCATTTCTCACATAATTCTTTAACAATATTATAGTCAGATGGTTTTAAAAATCTTAATTTAATTTCACTGTCGTTGTCATGGCAATTTAAGTCAATAATTTTGTAATTATTTTCCATTGGAGGAGACGTCTGATAATAATTTCTTGACATTATTTTTATCAATTTATTTTTGAAATTTTAGCGGCTAATATTTTTGATGTGATCAAGTCAAAATTCAGTGTCTCAACGTGGCCCGGGCCCACATTACAAAATTTTTCCCAACTTGTCGTTTTACAAAGAAAAATATTGCCAATCTTGTGCAGAACACGATCTAGTTCTGTAATCTTTATTTTATCTTTTAGTTTAATTTAATAATATTAATAATTTTGTTGCCGCTGAAGTTGACTGTAAGGCAATAGACAAGTAGCAAAATTTCTAATTTGGATGATTTCTAAAAATATTTTGACAAAAAGTAACCCATAAACTACCCGACTCATGCGAACCGATTCTATCTGTTTGAGACAGTGAATTCCGAATGAAAATGTCTAAATTCACTTTGAGCTAGTGCCATGTTTTAATATATCAATAAATCAAAATACTAACTAAGTCGACTTATTCGTACAATTCATCGAATTTTTGTTGGTAAAATGCCACCAATTGAGTGGTAATTTGGTAATTACATTTTTTGCACTGTAACGAGAAATTTTAGACTCTTGTTTTTTTAAAAAACTATGCAAGCATTGCTGTCCTGCATCAAATACAAATCCCGAGGGTACATTTTTAGGATACCGGTCAAAAGTGCCCAAGGATGCCTTCAAATTAATTTTTTGTCAGCTCAGAATTGAGTTGCATCCAAAATACAGGCAAAAAATAACTTTTTTAAAAATAATTATTTGAAGGCATATGGGGGGCACTTTGACCTGTAAACAGGTACCGCCGGGATGTGTATTCGGCAAAAGTTCCTGCGGATTGTGGTCCTAATAGACTTGATCTCGTTTCTCATTGTCCATTTGAAATTTTATCATAATTTTATTTTTCATCTTTTACTTGAAATTACTGTGGTACACTACAATTCAACTCAGATCTATATATCAACATCGAACAGTGCGTCTGGAATAACTATTGTTTTAATTAACCAAACTTTGACAAATTTATTAATTTCTTGGTGTGCAAATTAAACATGGAAAGCAGACTTTTGTAGGGATAACCGTTTTTAACGACCTTCACGTCAAACGCTAATCAATCCAGTCCCAAGTCCCAGTCCTAGTCTACCTACCTGTTGATTGATTTTAATTTTTAAGGATTTGATATTTCGCCGCATTGTGAAAATTAATGATGCATTTTTCATTTAAATGTATGAAATTTTTACAGTTTGCAAATTCAAATTATGCTGGGGCTGATTACATGTTTCCAGTATTTCTGAACAATTTGCCAAAATTAATTTCAGAATGTGATCAAGAATTTGACAAATCTTTCAGCGAAAGCTTCTAAAGCTGTCCTAACAAACAACCAAATCTAGTCTAGTCGCCCCCACTTAACTGCTCTTTCATTCTTGAACCTAATTTTGACCAATAATTGATTAAATCTCCGGAGTCAGAATTAATCAAATTTTCTTTTGCAAATCACGACTTCACGACTAACTTTCTGATCAATTAAATTTCCGAGCCTCAACAGAGAAAACGAGGCTATAATTTGTATAAAATTTCTTTGTTTCACATTCGATGTGACATGATGTCCTGCTTGAATGTGCCATTTATGTAAAAGACGTAAGGCGATTTGCCTCCTTCCAAAACGGGAGCAGTGTTTCCAAATAAAACATTTTCAAGGCAGGGCAAATAAATGTTGTTTAATTATTTTGCCCTCGGGATATTTGGTACAAGTTCCTTCGAACCGACTTTCGAATTTCTTGTTTGAAATGTCGATTCATGTGTTTGTCTGAAGGAATTTCGAATTTTACACACATTTTGTGTGACAAAGTCAACCGACTATTCACTATTATTATCATTGCCTTCATTGGAACCTAATGCATAATAAATAATCGTGTAGTTGGTAGTAATAGTAATAATAGTTGAATAGTTGAACAACAATTTAAATGCGCTGAATGGAAAATTCTCACGGCAAATTCAAAGTCTGGACTATTAAGTTTAAGGCTTACAATTTTGACTGACTGTATCAGCAAACATGCAATTCCCCCAAATGTTATGCTCCCAAGCAAAGCCCATCAGTTTAGCATGGATAAAGTCAAAATTAGAACTCGAACGCCAGTTAATCCAGCTGCGCGCGTTAAGTTAGGGCTATTGAATTCCGCATTTCTGCAAACTTCTAGCCAGTTTAGGGGAAACAAAAGCAAAAGTTTTTGCTTTACACGCCGACATGACACAATAAGAGAAATGTCAAAAACACAGAACTACAAACACAATTGAATACATGGTACTGAATTTGGGTCACAAAATCACGACCTTAAATTCCAAATAGGCTCGTGCAGGTAACAGAGAAATTTCATAGATTTAAATAAACTAAATTCTTTCAGTTACTTGGTAGCTAGCTTGGAAAGTACAGAATGGCACCGCTCCTACAATTTATAAAATGCCAATTAACTTGTATTTTGATTTGCTGTTTTCTGAACACTCAGTTCATCGTCAATGGCGTAAGTTCGAAATTTTTTGCGAGTTCTATACTAAAATATGTACGTATATTTAATTTCTCCCAACTTGTGTCATTTTATTCACAGTTTAAAATGAAGAGAAAACCAATCATGTTTGGTGAACATTTGAATCCAAACGATTACGAAAATGGTTTGGCCCTTGGTGAGTGAGTAGTATGAATTTTTTTGTATTTGAAATTCGAGTTGTAACCTCTGACTCTGATTCAACTATGCTTTTTTTCTCTCCAAAGTAATTAATGAGACTTTGGGAAATGAAGCGACTGTCGACGATGGGACTTACAATGACATTATTCGCCGCAAGCATAAAAAATCAAAACTCAGGCTATACCAACCGCCGATTATTACCCCATGGAAAGACGCGACTATACCATACTTGCTGGACAGCCAATTTAGTACGTATGCCTTATTGATTATTGCGTTAAAAAACTCATAATAAAGTTGCAACGTGAAACATAACTTGTTAAATATCAAGGTGAAGTTGATCGGGCCCAAATTTCCAAAGCTGTGGACATGATCACTTCGACAACTTGCGTCAAACTCGTGCCAAGGACCACACAAGAAAACTATGTAATGACTACAAAGAACCCTGGGAGTGAGTGTTTTAGTACAATAGGAGTGATGGGCGGAGAACAAGAGCTGGCAATCGCTCAGAGGTGTCTCGATAAAATCGGCAGTACGACTCATGAGTTTATGCATTGTCTTGGGTTTGAACATGAGCACACAAGAACCGATCGGGATGACTATGTTGTCATTCATTACGAAAATATTTACGAAGGTAGAACCACCATTTCAAACAAATCTATGCAGATTCAAAGCTCTAGTTCGAGGAGCCTATTTCGCTAATTCTGCTACTCCAAATTCCAAAGTTTAACCCTAATTGGTTAGAAATGGAAATTGAAGTGCGGGTCTCTTGCTTGGGAAGGAGTGCGTAACTGCTTGGCCCAGCCAGAGTTTGGAGTAGACGGTGAAACTGTACTCCAATTGTCAGCACCATATTTAATGGATATTTTTTTAAAGGCAGGGAAGTCAGCTACGAGAAGGCCGCATCACCAATAATTTCCAACCAAATCACTGAATACGACTTACACTCGATTACGAGCTATTCAGTTCTTGGGAATTCCAAAAACCAACTGCACACTATGGATCCGAAACACGGCACGGGGACATTGGGACAAAGAACTAAACTTACAGAGGTTCCAGTTCCAAAATTCATAGGCCACAGATTATCTCGATTCAAGTTCATGGCTTCAGCTGCATTTTTATTTTTCGAATGCTAAACTTGACTTATTTTCTTTCTACATTTTTAGATTGACATTAAAAAAGTCAATGCTTTCTATAAGTGCCCAGGAAATTCGGAAAGCAACAATCTCAGGCATTCGAACGGAATAAACAAAGTGGAGTTAGCCGCCACAGAATCGCCAACTTTGGAAAGTCGCAATGAAAGCGAAGCTTCGCAAGAAAAGGCTATGAGTAAGTATTATGAGCAAACAAATCACAGGTTGGTCCAAACGTAGCTTACTCATGCGTTCACATGCATTTCTTGTAGAGAATATTAACTTACTTTTCGACCATTCTGTACATGTAAACTTACGTCGACAGATACATGTTTTTGGAATGTTTTTGGCTGTGGTCGAGAGTTCTTCTGCAGACCATGGAATTTGAAACCTTGTCATAATGTTCTGTTATTTTGTAGGTTTATTTGGTCCGTGCAAAGATTTTGATAAAAAACATTGCAAATTGTGGGCAAAGCATGGATATTGTAAGAAGAGCCCAATATTTATGCCGTTCTACTGCAAAAAGTCATGCAAGAAATGTGGTAATGAGACTATACTGACTGACTGTTCAAAATTACTCCAACTAATTGGACATTTGATAAGAAATTTCATTTTTATCTAGACATGGTGTGCAATGATATGAACAAAAAATGTCCAATCTGGGCTGCAAAGGATTATTGCGAGAAATTCGAGATC
The DNA here is from genome assembly GCA_034699705.1 of Hymenaphorura dentifera. Classification (NCBI taxonomy): domain Eukaryota; kingdom Metazoa; phylum Arthropoda; class Collembola; order Poduromorpha; family Onychiuridae; genus Hymenaphorura; species Hymenaphorura dentifera. Next base: position 15,011 of record JAQGCM010000743.1, read on the forward strand.
TACATGACGCACTACTGTGCCGCATCCTGTGGGAAATGTCACATTCCATTCGTTCCTATTCCACTACCAATTGGAACGTAAAAAGAAATTAATTACCTTTCTTGAAATAAATCTGACTAGTTCGTGAAAATCCAATGGATTTCTTCTGGTTCATTAAATTCATTAAATCCAACACTATGTCGATCGAGCACTCATTTATTCCATAGCAGGTTTATAAATTGTTGATGTTAAGACGAGGAATTTTCATGGGTTCTAAGTTTTGGAACCCATGAAACTCCCTCGTAGCAGCACAAATAGAAATACGTATGGAAATTAGTGCATTAGTTGTTACCAGAAGGATTTGTGCAAATTCTATTCAACTAAGAAATTTGCATTCCGCGTGCAGTGAAATTTTACAAATTTGCAAAGAATGTAAATACATTCATAACCTGTCAATTTTTAAGAAAGGATTTCATAAAGGACTACAACGTGTCTCGTTATCAGCTCCTATAAAATTATTTTATTGGACACCAAAATTAGGACAAAATTGTCAAAACTAATTGCATCATTTTCATAGATGCTAATTGCTAATTGAAATTTTACTGGAATATTCTACCAGAGCTCTTGTTTTAAACTATACAGATTTGTGAAACACCATCTATCTAAAAATCAAATTGGACCCAAACTTGATTGAATATCTTTCTAAACGACGAGCAAGAGGTTCCAAAATAAATTTGCAATTTTTTATTTGAGTGCTTATTTGAGTCTTCAACTGAATTTGAATGTGCCAAATTAGTCTGTGCCAATTTTGCTAATTTATGATCGTACTATTTTACTACTCTTACCATACGGTTTTTACTCATCACCAAACTTATGATTCTCACGATTTACGATCAAGCATACCCAACGGTAATTCCGAACCACTTTGAATAATTCGATAGTTCAGATTATCAAATTCTGAAGAATGACTCATCATCCTTGCCAAGTGTGATGAATCAAGAGTGACACTTTTTTAGTCCCATTATTCATCCGTAAATTGGAACTTGTTGGAGTTGGAAAACACTTGAATTGCTAACAATAAATTCTGCTGCGGCGAGTTACTTTCATTCTTACTTTATTTTCAATCCACATTTTTTGAATTTTATTTTAAAAAAAACCCAACAGAAACTATTATTCACACCGATCAATGTTATTAGAGCCAGCAACACATCTTCTGTTTAGACATGGACCAACATATCTTGCTACCCCAGGGGTGGGGCCACACTCAAACAACCCACGATCGGAGCAGTCATTCACTAACTTTCCCTCAGCTTTTCTCCATCCGCAAAATAGCCCTGGTCCACCAACACAATAACAACTGGCTCCGTCCACCCCTAACAAATCAAAACAAAATTTCAATCAAAATTAACCGGTACATAGTGTTTTGAGTGATCGTAAATGGAAATCTCAATTGTTTTAAAAAAAACTCACCGTTTTGGCAAACAAATGTCAAGCACAGGACTGCAGAGAGGAGGAATGTAATTTGAATGCGGCAAGACTTCATGGTTGTAGGTATGAACAAAGATTTTTGAAGTAAAAGATACTATTTCTATTTCTATTTTGACTATTGCTTTTAAGGCTGGTCCGGTTCCGGTCTGAGCAGATTTTAAATTGAACACAATTTGTTTCGCTTTTAAAGCTGTCTGATTATTTGTCCAAATTAATTCTCGCGAACGCAGATTTTCATCAGAAATATTAACATAAAAATTCTGCAGAACATTTCCACATTGTGCACATTTAGAGTTTGTTTTTTACTATTTACTTTACAATGTTGCGAGTGCTACTATTGCTGTTCAATCGTAATGAGATAAATTCTGATGACTTTTTTAATAGAAAACAAGACTCAACTACTTTTCCTCATAATAAATTATGCACTCAACTACCGGACGGGTTATTGCTCATATCTAAGCAACAAAAATGCGTTATGTGCTAATCTGCTGTGGTCAACCGGATTGCAAAAATGTTACATTATTATTCACATTTACGTAATGTTTAAATTGGTTTTTGTACATTTTCTTCCACACTCATGTCCGAAATAATCGTAATTCATTGTCAGAAAATTTGAAGTGGCGATACGAAATAAGCTTGCAATGGCTTGCAATTCCGAAATTATTTTCAAAAATATGTTGCAAAATTTGATCTCGCCAACGCTTAGCAATAAATTCCAAGTTGAAATATGGGGAAACCCTGAACGCGGGCTAAGAAGTTAACTGCGAAAACAATGCAAAATCACACACCAATCTTTTTCTTATTTCCAAAGCTTAAACAGAGAAATTTGTACACAAACTTTTTATGTTCGGTTCTGAATTGCAGAATATTTTTGCAAAGAACTAAGTTGATTTATTTCACCTGACCGCCCAGGATCAATCGTTAATATGAAGTATTAATATGTTCTACAATGGGCTAGAAACTTTAACATACACAGAGATCAAAATCGCGTTGTGGTTCACCTTGCCCTAGTAAAAGTCTACCTGAGTCTACCTCAGATTTGATTTGGAATTTTAGGACTAGTCGATTTCAATTTTTAAGATTTTTTAAGGTAAGCTCAAATTCAAAAGCACACACAGTACGCAAATACAACTTTTCATATTTCTAAGTTCGAGAGTGTTCGCTACATGTATCAAACAATAAAATTTGGATGCTGTATGCTAATATAAATTAAACTATGGCTTAAGAGTTACTCTTCAATTCTTCAATACCAGTCAATTCATCCAAATCATCTATTGTGTTTACTATTTAAGGAAATCTACTCATCCAAAATTAGGAACCAAATTCTGATTATGATTCAACTCTAAAACTGAAAATTGGATTAAACGACAAAATTCTCTTGAAGATTTTGACCTGCAAAGTCGCGTTAAAGTGAGACTTGCGAATCTCTGCAGGTTTATTCACATTCCGGTTAGTTTATGATGACTGCGAAGCAGTCCTTCTTGCTCTGCATGAGCAATTAACTTGCATACAATATACACACAAAATTTCCCAATGATCTCAACTAGTACGAGATTTTAGATCTCAAGTTTAAAACGTGATTGCACTTGCTGTGACTGCACACTGCAGTCTAGCATGAGCAATCTTCTAGTGAAGAACGGACACCTGTTGCAGTAAAAAAAGTGTCAATTAAGTACTTTGGACATTTTATTTACAAAACTGTGATTTGGTTTTGATGTTGGCAAAGTGTGCATGCACTTGAGAATATCAATAAATTGTACTTGTCAGTGTCAACTCTCATGAGTTATAATGTCAAATTTGTCAAATCTAATGACACGATGACTACTAGACCCTTAGATTACACATACAAACTTCTATATAGGAAATGCTCCATAAGAGGTGAACATCAACAACGTAATGTTAAATGTCAAGTGGTACAACAAAGTCTTGGTTACTATTGGATTCAGTGAAGAATTTAATTTCATGGATAGCAGTGAAATTTTGACACTCAAGTAGAATCGTGAATATTTCAAAAATTAGATTCTAGGGGTTATGAAATTATTGTGAGAATTCAAGAACTGAATTACAGACTGTCTTTAACTAAATTTGTCCAGTTTCTGTTAAATTCTTTACAATAATTCCTGAGGTTGCATGTTTGGCATGACAACCTTAAGTTGTTGTACCACTTGACCCTTATGGAAAATTTAAAGTTAAGATTTTTTTTGTTTACAATCGCTATCATTTCCTATCTAGTTATGTATGTGTAATCTAAGACTAGACCGTTCTTGCTTAGTCGTCGTGGATTTTAATTTACAGAACTATCGAATCTAACTAACTAACTGTGCTGTAAAATGTGTAGATTTATAATAATTAGCAAATTTTAAGTGCAGCAGCCTGATAATTCGACATTATTCGTCATATGTAATTGTACTTGACTACGGATAATTCCAAAATGCTGCACGTTTTTAGGCACACCTTATCTGATTACAAGTCAGCAGCTTTGAATTCTAATTGCTTTTAGCGTATATTTGAAAGTTCTCGACCTAGCAGCTTGTACAAATCACTTCATTTTTAACTTCTACAGTAGGAAGACAGTTATTCTTCCCACAACAGCGAACACCCACATCGCATACGCTGTGGAAAAGTATTTTAAAATGTTTCCGGTCAAAGTAGCATTTTTAGTAACTTTAGTAATTGCGACGGTAGTTGCCAAACCAAAAGCAATTGATGCTCAGCCAGGGTATGAGAGTTATAGAGGTGAAGTCGGTAAGTTTGGCGACAACATGCGCTATTTATTTTACTAATTTTACTAATTGTGTACATAATTTCCATATTAATTTGAATTCTGACACTTTATACTTTCTCTGTTTCTTTTAGTATTTCTAGGTGACTCAATCACGGACTTTTGGCGTCAAAACGGCTGGCAACCATGGGCTCAACACTACGAACCCTTAGGCGCCGTCAACACAGGAGTGGCTGGCGATCTGACCACAAATACAATCACACGTATCAACGACCATGGAATAATTGACGGCCTAAACTCAAGTCTTGCCGTACTCTTAATTGGAACGAATGACTTAGCATGGGGTGGTCTGACCGAAGAACAAGTTTACACAAACATTGGGCTCATCATGAACCTCATTCGTCAAAAAAATCCTGGATGCAAAATTTTACTCCTTGGTGTACTTCCAAGAATCGAAGCTGATATTCATGCACGTATTCAAAATCTGAATACCCTGATCAGCCGCTACGCGAATGGGAACGATGTGTTTTTCCTAAGCATGCAAGATGCATTTTCAACTGGCACGGGTCAAATTATACCAAATTTGTATTCGGACGGAGTACATCTTACGGGTGATGGGTACTTGAGGTGGGCGGAGACTATGAATCCGCTTTTCTTTGATATTTTGAATGGAGGTGGCGAGCCTGGCACTACGACTACAACGGCTGGACCTATTACAACAACAACCACGCAAAGTCCTGGCCAAGGTCAAGTCGGTAAGTACATAGGTGGTGCCGCCATCTGACGTTTCTGTATTGGGCATGCATTTTTTCACGGGTTCTTGTAATTTTGCAGTATTCCTCGGCGACTCGATCACAGACTTTTGGCGCAGTGAGGGCAGAGCCACGTGGGACCTTCACTACGCACCCCTGGGCGCCGTGAACACCGGCGTGTCTGGCGACCTGACTACAAATACAGTGCAACGTATTATAAATGATGGAATACTCGACAGCGTGGCTAGTGCTAGAGTCGCCGTACTAAAAATTGGAACGAACGACCTATCATGGGGTGTAAGTGACGACGACATTGTGGCAAACATCGGCGTCATTATCGAGCTAATTAGGCAAAGGATTTCTGGTGTCAAGATCCTGCTCTTGGGCATTTTGCCACGAGCTCCGGCAACAATTCATATTCATGCACGTTACTGCAATTTCATGATGAAAGAGTACGCAAGAGCCGAAGATGTTTGGTTTCTGGACATGAATGATGAATTCTCCTATGATTTTGGAATGGTGTTTCCAGAACTTTATTGGGATGATTATCTTCATTTGAATGCACAAGGCTACGTGAGGTGGGCTAACACTATGAACCCACTGTTCTTTAGTATTTTAAATGGTGCTTCGAAATAGAAGCAAATCTGTGTTTTCTGAAAACTGTATTTTCTCGGCAATTGGATATTTTCATGAAATCATATTGTGCATTTGAAATTATTAAATAATTCTTAATTACGTACTCGAAAAAAATTGTATTGACAATTTAAAAATAAATTTTATTGCAAAAACTTTGCCAATCAGCAAACAGTCAGTCGCCCTACGAAGTCACAAAAAGAAGACAAATAAAATAATTTCGCAGTTCGTTTGTATTATTATGGGTATAGCCAAGGTGATTCAACTTTGTTTGTTTTTTTTCGTTTGGTTTAGGAGGTGCGACAATAGGGACCTCTCGAATGGGTCAGATTTCAAATCCACTCGTACAAATCCGCTTGTAGAATTTTGCTAGGAGCAGATTTAAAAATGCTCCTAGAAAAGTCCCTTCGATTGAAGC
>JAQGCM010000744.1:0-20915 GCA_034699705.1 Hymenaphorura dentifera
AGCTTTGTCGGCATAAATCTCTCAGATAAATTGTAAATCAGATCAAATAGTCTGCGATAACAATTATCACGACTGCTTCGATTTGAATGCACTAAATGATGAAGTTGTAAATTTTTGCACACTCCTTGCCTTCCAAATCATTCGGATGGATATCTCAGAAAGACTTTAGGCGATGAAGTTCACCACCCTTCCGTGAAATGTAATCTCAATCAAACGAATCCAACATTTCACGTTTCATTTGCACGATCATTTATTTTATTTTCTTGCCAAACTTGCCAAACAAATGCAACGATGTGCTTGGGTTGATTTTTTGTAAAAGATTGAGTTTAACGTACTTTTTTAGTCCGTTTGCTTTTCACTTTGGTCTGAAGTATTCTTTTTTTTTTGCACCTTTCACAGGGAGTGTATTTTTGGAGCAGGATCAAGAAGTTCATAAAGCATTTCGTCTCGCAGTTGGTTCCCTTAAGAGTCGTAATCTTCTCAATGAGACCACCATAGACTTCGACATTCAGTACGCACAACCCCATGACTTCTTTCATCTCTACACACGAGGTAATGACTTTTCAGCGATATGAGACTCAATTCTTCTGGAAAGTATTTAAGTCGCTCACAGAAGTTAGGCCCTTTGAGTCCAAATCTCAATTTGATAGCTTTCGAAAACAAACACATTAGCATTTCTCTGTTTTACTACCACTCAATTTTGTCTCCACCTCTAAAAACGTCGAAAGCATTCCGAATTTCGTCAGCCTAGGAAAAAATATATAAGGTGTGATGCCATCAATTGTCGCCAATCAAATGCATCACTGCTGTAACAATGAATAATGAATTTTGAATATGATTTTCCAGCTTGCCTTGAAGTGAACTACCGAATAATTTCACTTTTCGGACCAAGTGATTCTTATTTAGACAGTATGTTGGATTCAATTAGTTCCAATCTTGGGATTCCTCTGATCAGCACAGCATCTCGTCCAGAATTAACGGGAAAAGGAGGAAACAAAGTTGAATCTGCTCAGCCCCGACTAACCATTTCACTTCATCCCACACAATCGCAACTGATTTCGGTCATTAAAGACCTTGCGAAAGAATTAAAATGGAAAGACATGGCATTCATTTATGGCCCAAATGGTAAGATCGACAAAAATCGTTTCGGGATTGCAAAAGAACAGAATGTTCTGAACAAGTTTGACTTGACAATTTTCTTGCAGGGATGATTGAGCCGTCATCCTTAGTTGAAGCCATGCAAGTCTTAGGCCCTGTCACGGTCCATCAAGCCTCCACGGATTTGCGAGCAACTTTAGTTCAACTCAGACTCAAAGGAGCCCGAAGTATCATAGTCGACTTCGATGACGTCGAAGCCGTTATTGGCGCTGCCCTCGACACTGGCATGATGACGAAGTCCTATACGTATTTATTCACTGCTCTGGTTAGTTTTTTTGAGTACTTCACTGAATTAACTCAATGCTAAAAACGGTTAGGGTTCCTTCTGTAAATGGAAATGCAGAATTACTGTTGGAGGTTTTACACAGCAAATGATTTATTAAAAACATATGCTTCTCACGCTTAGCTAGTTCCCTGGATATTTTATGTTCACTTGCTAATGATGTAATGCATTGGGGTTATTCTAACTATTTTTGTCAATAATAAAGGACATGAAGTCTGGAAACTGGAGTCGGACCAGGTTTTCGGAAGCACTGGTTTTTGGCCTGAACATCATAGACCAGGCAAAATTTCAAGACTTCCAAGAAAGATTCGTACCAGCCGTTCCGGTAAGAGCTCTCGTGACTCATATTTTCACCTTAAAAGTCAGGTTTTTTATAAATACGTACTAAACTTTAGTTTGAAATTTATTTCAACTATTCCAAATAGCGCAAATAACATGTAGATATACTTCACGCGCTGTCGTGCTCTCTGTTCCCATTTCATTGAAAAATTCCATCCGAAAAAAACAAAGTTCTTTGGATTTTTATACTTCACTCCACAGGAGTGCATGTTTGGAATCCACCGGATCCTCTTTTATGTTCTGCTGAGTTCTACTTATTTGTCCCTTGTTTTTTTGAGACAAATTAGTTTGACAGTTTGAGAGCCGGACGCTTTAGTTGATAAGGACTTTTTTGAAATTTTTAGGGACAGCTGGGCTTGAGTGAGCAGACGAGGGTTGCTCTGACACTTGACTCTGTAGAACTTCTGGCACGAGGATTAGAGGTAATAATTCTTGAGACTTACAGGAACAACAACTCTAAGGACTCACTTTCCTTTGCCCTCTTCGACAGGCCTTTGATGATTCCGGAACCGATTTGTCAACCCCTGCCTCAACTTCCTGCACGGAGGAAAAAACTTGGGAAATTGGTGAAGAGCTCTTAGATGCTTTTTCTTCGGTACGCTCAGTCTGTCATATTCACACTCGTATCCTATAAATAAGTTTGAAAATATTTTTAAGACATTTGCCACAATGAGGTTTCCATTTATGATTAAAAATAACTAGGTCTCTTTTGACGGAATGACGGGACCCATCAGTTTTTCCAGAGGGTCGAGAACAAAACTCTTTGTTGAGATATTGAAACTAACCTATGATTCTGGTAATGAACCACCATTATTTCTCACTGTGGGAAATTGGACCCAAGGCATCAGCTACGACTATGAAGGGCTCCTAATTAGTGATAAGTCCTTGCTGACAAATGAGAAGCCCGTCATCAACAAGACCCTCATCATCACAACAATGGAGGTTAATAGCTGCACGCATGCATGTTTTAGTTTTAATACAAATCGGTCGAAACATTTGCTACAAAATTCAGCAAGTCAGAGGAGATGGTATAGCTTATTTTTTTGTCAATAGAATTCATCGTGTGCATTCAAATCCGAATCTAATGAAGACCAAGGATACTGCATTGATTTGGCTCAGCATTTGGCAAAATTGATTGGGTTCAATTACAAAATCAAGATTGTATCAGATGGCCGGTATGGTAAGCCGGATCAGCTAACAGGACAATGGGATGGGATGATTGGAGAGGTTATTCGAGGGGTGAGCAGATTACGTTTGTCGCAAGCATAAAGTATTTAGAACTGGAACTACAAGATTTAATTTTTAAATTTGTCTCGTGCTGTAATAGGAGGCTGATATAGCTTTGGCTGATTTGACGGTTACCGCATTGCGATCATCGGTGGTAGATTTCACAGTCCCATTTGCCCAAACATCTATTGGAATTTTATTTAAAGTAAAATACAATTCAAACTTCGCAGCTAATTTCGAAATTTTGCTAGATAATTGCTTAGTGTATTTGTTTTAGAATGTTGGCTACTCCATTCATGAGATGGGAACACTCCTCAGTCCATTTAGTATGTGGGTTTGGGTCAGCATTCTGCTGGCTTTCCTTCTAACTTCCGTTTGCCTACGGCTTGTGGCTTGGCTAAGTCCATTTCAGACGGAAGACATAATTTTGCCAGGCTCGGAACGTAGCTCATCTTCGTTGAGACATGATTTGTCTTGGATTAATAGTATGTGGGTATTGGCGAGCACTCTTGTCCTCAGGGGTTGTGATGTTCGACTTCAGGTTAAGCTCTAAAAATGCACTTCAGTTTACTAAAACTTGGTAATATTTTGTGTTTTAGGAAGTATTTTTGCTAATCGTTACAGGCAGCTTCTTCGAGGACAATTGCAGTTGTTTGGTGGCTATTTGCCCTGGTTATCATCATCCTTTACGCAAGCTTAGTATCTCATTGGTTTGACCCAGGACTTTCATTGAAGACCAAATCAATTGAATCATTGTTGAAGAACCCTACATTAGAGTTCGGCGTTGTACAAGGTGGTTCGACGCACTATTTTCTCCAAAATGCTAAAAGGGAAGACTTGCAAAGAGTCTGGTGGAAAGTGCAGAAAACTCATCCGGATAGAAGCCTTCAGTCGAACACTTGGAGCGGAATTAACTCAGTTCGAGACTCAATTGGAAGGTTTGCATTTGTTGGAGAGCAAACGAATTTAAATCAGGCTCTTTTAGAAGATTGTTCCTTGAGCATTGCAGGTCCACTCGAACTCAGCTCATTTTCAATCGCGGTTACAAAAGGTAATTACAGTTCACCTCGAAATCGAATCTCTCATTAAAATGCCTAAATGATGTATCCAACAGGTTCACCGCTGAGGGACAAATTATCTCAAGGAATACTCACACTTGGCGAGACAGGTGTTTTGCGACAGCTAGAAGAAAAATGGTGGCCCAAGCCAACCTGTCATGAGATGGGACAAAAACCACAAGTGACATTTTTGAGTTTTGTTGGTCCGTTGTGCCTCTTAACTACAGGAATTCTAATTGCCTTTTTCATCGCCATGGGAGAACGGCTAATGCATCACAGAAGAAGTCATCGGGGGTTTTTTAGGGTAATTTTGAATTTAAATGGCACATATTAGTCAAGATAAACTTTTAACAAAATACTTTTCATTTGCAGACCCACACAGAACCCGGAAATGGCAAAATTGCAATGAACGACACAGAATCCGACCAATAATGTTGTTAGAAGTAGTGGTCATTTTAGTAAGAAATGGTACTTTAAGTTAACCGCAAATAAAGTCGGCTAGAATTTTTTTTCACAAATTTGACAAGAATTCTCTAATTATCCAAATAGATGCGATAATAATTATTTATTGCAATATCGCAAATTATGTATTGTTTTAGTTTGAGGTTCAATGTTTGCCATCATCACAAAATAAGCCTCACTTTGAAAAACGTACAAGGCTTTGGAGGGTGGAATTGTTTGTTGTTTTTCAGGTTCAACTGCCATTATGAATAGCACAAGTTTGCTCTGTTGTTAAAATTAGTGTAGTCAGGAACTATAAAAAATTCGTTGAGGTTTCGTAAGTATTTCTACAATTTATGAAGTATTAGTACTGCAAGCAAAACTGTAAGCAAAATAAGGTAACAAACATTGCATTTGAACAAATGTGAGGGTCGCATTAAATTAAGTTACTCGCCATATCTTCAACTAATTACAAACAGTATATCATAAGTTTAAAGAAGTGAGTAATGTTGTGCAGATTTGGAACCCTCTTTGTATACATGTCAATTCTTGTGCCGTCAAACGAATAAAATAAAAACTATGTATAATCTGTGCTGTGGTCGACTACCATTCGTGGTACAAGAGTGCTTTATTCAATCAATCAATTTAATCAAACTTTTCAGGTTTAACTGTTCTCAAAATATCCCAACGTTGGTTTCGCTCATTTCAAATTATTTGAAAAGTATTTCATAAGCAAGCTTTCAGATAAGTTTTGTATCTAGTTGTGTTTACTTTGCAGTCTTGTTTTGAAGCGATTTCAATGTGGACTTGGAAATAGTCAGAATTCTTGTGATCTGTAAAGCTCGATTTTAGCTCCGAATGAGTTTTGACCAGCAAAATATATAAAAAACCACCAATTTGATACCAATGAAATGAAGAGCGATTCTGGTCAAATTAAAATAGTCCAGAATTACACCCATCTTTTACTTTTATTGTTCTCAAAAGCTCTGAAAGTATTGCCAATTATTTTCGAAAGTCAAAAAATGCAATATATAAAAAATATATAAAAAAAATTATATTACAAATATTTGTGGTTTATGTGAATTCGTATTCTTTTTTGGTTTAGCAGCAGCGGAGAAATCGGAGCCAACGTTTCCTTCTTCTGCTACCGGTTTGCAGTAACACTCGTGAGCTCAACATCCGAATTCTCCAGAAATTCTGCAGAAAAGCTAGCAGTTACCAGTCTTCTGCAGAAAAATAAAAATATTTAAGACGAGTTCGAATCAATAGAAAAATGACACGAATTTATGCAGGGCTTCAATAAACATGGTGACTTCTACAAAAACAGGCTTTTGCACTGGTTTTGTTCTGGTAAAAATTGCAACTAAAATAAAACGCATTGTAATTCAAACACATCAAGCAACGAAGTCGCACGCAACTATCATTTTCAATTTACGCAATTTACTAGAAGACATGTAACCGTGGCCTAGGTTAACACTCCGAAATTAGAAGGTTCTAACCAAAGCAAGGATATCAATATTGATTTATCCAGTGCCACAGTTGGCAGACTCGTACGGTTAAAGTTGAAACTTATAACGACTAAATTGATATGAGTATTTTTAAATTATGCAACAAAATGCATTGTTTTTGTTCGATAAGTATGATTGCAGGATTGTGCTTCTGAATTTAATGAATAGTAAACAAGGTTGACGTGTCCCTTGATGGTTTACTTTACGATTTTTCGACCTCAACCTAGTTAGTAACCCATCTGCCTTCATCGTCGTATATTGTCAGCTACTAAAAGATTTTTCACTTATTACCAAACCATCCAACAAACGAAGAAATCATTTCAATTGGGGACACGTATCATGACGATTAATTTATTGTTACTGGTGCTGCTGGGACTCTCTTCAACACACAGTTCGTCACTGGTCACCACAGTGCCACACCGAGACTGCGGTTCTCCTTTGGCAATTTTGACGAAATTAGAAATTATTCCTCCTTGCGAAAAAGGTGTCTGCGTTTTGACAAGAGGCAATAATGTTACTCTTTTGGCAAGCTTCGTCCCAAAAATTACAACACAAGAACTTGTCATCAATGTTTTTCAAGAAGATTGGTACCTTAGCTTCGAAACATCCCTTTGGAAAAATGTAAGCATGATTGAGTACAATGTATTGTATAATCAGTTTCAGAAACTATAGTTTCGCACAATCAACGATGTCTCCGATACCTCCGATTCTTGTGCTAATGAAACAAAGCTTTGATGGCGAACAGAAGCTTTCAGTGCAATACATCGGATTATGTTGGTTTCTAGAAAAACGTATGCAACAAATGGAATGTGACATGCCCGGCCGAAGAGTATGTAACAGAATATGCATATTTTCACGTCAGGCTTCCAGAGTCCATGCCTCCTCTAAAACTTAAATTGAAATTAGTTCTAATGGGTGACGGTGAAAAGCAAATGCTTTGCGAATCTGTTCCACTTGACATCCGATAAACATGAGAAGATTTCCAACTACGTGGAATTGTGACTGATGAGCTTGTCAAGCCTTAACACAATAAATGGTTACTTGTACTGAGGAAATAGCATGGTAGTTCATATCGCCACTTTATTTTCAAAGGCGTTTCAAACTCTGGTCCCAAAATCGTCACTATTTAAGCATTGTAGCGTTGAATTATGTAGTAACGAAAACATTTACTAGAGTGGCGAATATTTTATTCCACTGATCAAAATCATTTTGATTCACGATTCAGAGTCAGGATTTCTGTTTTCTGCAAGGTATTCCCTCGTTTTCCTTTTCGATTTTGACTTTCGACTACAAGATCGTAAAAGTTTCCAACACGGCGGTCCTTTGGATTCTAAAGACGGAAAAGGGCACAATTCAATGTTTGTGTGTAAATCGTTCTAACTATTACTTTACATAATAATTTTACTGGGTTTCTCTGAATCATATTCCCGTTTCAGTTCTTCGAAAGATTTTGAGACGACTTTTGAAGTAGTTGGACTGCAATTGCCTGACTGGTCAGGGAAGTAAAACTCATCAGCCAACAAAGTTGATGAATCTTTTCCAACTTCTTGTATTGATACAGAGTTGCTTTCATCTAAAATTAAGGCCTCGTCTTTGTCGATCCCTTTCAAGACTTGACTACCATTTCCAGAATTCCAATCACTTTCTTCCAGAGAAGAAAGATTTTCACTTTCACACTCATTTGGTGTGAGTTCTTCAGTAAGATATTTTGGTCTTTCGCTGCCAAAAGAATTTATAATCAAATTCTCTTTGGTGAAATCTACTGTTCGGTTCCTTGACTCATCTTCACTCGTGACCAAATTAAGAGACTTAAATTTTGAGCAAATGGTTGGCTTTGGCTCTGGAACAACCTTAACACCTGCAACGCAAAAGGACGAGTCTGAATAGCAATTCAGGTTAAAAATTGCTGGGAGATGTAGAGCACAAAAGAAATTACAGCTCACACAGGCGTTGAATTGTTTTGCAAATAAATTCGAGAAGCTAATATATTTATCCATGTGAGAGAGAACGCAGTAAAGAAGTAAGAATTAAAAACCCACTCCCACAAACAAAATGAAACTGAACAATTATTTGGTGTTGGTTACTTACTAGAAATGTCATCTCCATAAAATTCTGAATACCAATAGCTGGGCATTTTGTAGCTTCCAGTAGCCTCTTCTGTTTCTGATACTTTATCCTTCTTGTACAGACTGGGCAATACTTCACTGGTAAAAGCCGATTTGCAAAGTGACTTTTTGTCGCCATATTTCGTACCTTCGCCAATGGAATTTAAATGCCAGGTAACAGAGTGAGGAGGATGTGTATGAATTACGTGATCTTTTTCTGAAATTCCTGAGCTCGATGTTGTGTCGTGAACCGTTTGAGAAATTTGATTGACAGCAACTCCAGGTAAGCTATCTTCTTCCTGATATTCCTCCATTTCCTCAGCATCGTCGGTGTCTATTTCTTGGACTGATCCTCCGAACACGTTTGCATGCGAATTTATGTTCACACTTTTGTAAATACCTGCAGCCTGAAGTACTCGTTGGTCATGATCAAACGGAAGAAATCTGGGTTCTATTTCTTCGCAGAAAGCATGCCGGAATTTATCATCTAACATAGCGATGTATTCGTTTTGGATATTTTGATCATAACCGGAAAATCCAAATCCGCCAGGTATGGAATGTGCCGTGCTCGTTGAGCTGTACTTGGGCTTCGGCGTCTTAACTATGTAGTTTTCCTCCGAATCGTCGTCAGAGCTAAACTCAATTTCTTCAAGAGCCTTCATAGCAGTATCAAGGTTATTGCGTAGATTTGCATATACTGAAGCATCATCTTCCATTTCATTTTCGTTGTCGGTGTTAACCTCCGAGGGTTCTCAGCGAGCAAAATGAGCAAAAATTCGTTAACAATGTATACGTTAGCGAATGTTATGTAATGCGTGGGTGCTTACGGTCACAGCCTTCACAGTCTTCAATGCAATCAAAAAAGTTGTCCTCCATTGCTGCTTTAGCAATCCAAACTGGAATCTAAATTTTAATGGTAGATATATTTTCCGAATTTGGAAATTCGGACTGACTCCGGAAATTGGTTAACAAAACAAGTTTGGGTTCAGCAGGTTCCTGTTTGAATTCATCCAGACAAGTGTCGTCCAGACGATTATTAACATAACAACAGGTACGGCAATGAACAACGGATTCAACATTAAAATTATTTGAAATTCAAACACTCCTATCAGAAAGGTAGACTTTTTAATAGCATAATTTTCCTAAATTTTAAAACGGTTAAATTCAAAATTCTACATTACTAAAATTGAACTCCGACTCTGAGCACGACGAATTCCCTCGATCAGACAAAATGTCTGGCAACGAGAAAACTCCTCAAACGCTTTTGAAGCCTCGGGCTATTTCAAACGTTCCCAAGCGTACCAGGGCTACCGTAATAAAATTTTCCCCCGCGTTGAAGAAAAAGAATACCATCCCTGATGACAATCTGAAAAAAAGAATGCAACATGCAGAAAAATGTAATGAATTTGTAATTCGGTATTATTTACAATTAAATTTTTTTTTTACAATTCTGACAAAACGTTTCAAATGTTGTGAGTAGATTTCGGAAAAACTGCAACAACAATGACCGGCTTGCCTTGGAGCGTTCGCCATAACCGCAACCCATCTGCAAGTTTGAAGTACCCGGAGAAAAAAGTTCAACCTGAGCGTCGACCCCGAATGGGTACTTACACTTACACTTACGGAGAAAATGAAAAGGCACAACCGGCTCAGGATTCGACTTCAACTCAAGAGCAGCCAGTGGCAGTAAAACAACCGGAGGTTGAAATTACTGATCAGGTCAAGCACTTCCTTGCCTTGAAATCAGGGAACAACATTTTAGCCAGAACTGGTTCAGGGTACTCCCCTTCTATGACAGACATTATGAAACAAACAGGAAACCATCTCAGCCGTTCGGAGAGCACCAAAGATTTGCTAGACTTGGAGGCATTATGGGATGAAATGAAAGATGACGGATCGGTTAAAGAGTCAGAATCCGTTACTCCTTCCGAAGTGCAAGAAGCTTCCAAAGCTTTCGAATTACCAGGACCTTCCTCCAAACCATTGAATCATGACTCCAATCAATTCCCTTCGGCAAAGAAAGGCGAACAGCAGAAAGCTAAGAAGCCGCAACCTACTCCAGAAATTTTCCAACAATCGTATCGGCTTCTTCCACACATTCAGGAGAAATTGATTGAAGACCAAGTCAAAAGAGAATTTGCTTCCAAGAAAATTCCACCGATTGGGTTTGACTATATCAAACGGAAACAAGAGTTGATGAAAGCTACCTTAAAGGTACCTCCAAAAATCCAGACCTAGGTTTAATTTAGTTAATTTCAGCTTTATTTTCCTTGTTCTCTCCATTCGTAATTTTTAGACCGGCTACAAGAATAGATCATCCGAGAACGTTTTTCCGAATCTTATTGAGGAGTACAATTTCAACGACTTGTTTAAAAATGATGACAGTCAAGACTTTGAACTATTGAAGATTCCAAAGTATAATCAATCTCAGGAAAACCCCAGGAGACATATTCAGACATTGTCCCCACCGATGCTTGATCCAAAAGATGTGAGATTGAGACAACGTCATAAGGTAGAACTTTAGTTCTGCATTACATACTGCGAACTATATTTTCAGATGTCTGAAATTATTGCTTCTATTGTTTTGCATTCATTTAAAAATTGTGATCTTTGCAAAGGAATCTATTGTCGGCACAATTTTACGTGAGATCGATCAAAGTAAAAATCAGTTGGGTGTAGATTATGATGAGGAAGACGATGGTGAAGTGCCTCATCGCAAACGAACTAAAGATCAGGAAAGAAATCGCCGTAAGAATCTCACAAGCAGTGAAATCGGTGTTTTAATTTGGATTTCGAAATAATTAACTGGAAAAACGTTCTGACGATTTTCTGAGTAGACTTGGCACTCAAAGCATTGGAAAACTATCGCATAATTCAGGAACGCCAGAAAGCTGTAATTCATCGTGTCCCTGAGGTCACGGTTGGGCGTCCAGGAACTCAATTTGGAGAAAATGTCCCCAGAGGTTCACAATACCATCAAATGGCTCTGAGCCGAACCCATCGAAGCCATCGCCCTCAAGAAGAAACAATCTCACGTTTCCAGCCTCAACTCTTAACTGATTTTAAGAATAGTATGGCTACAACTCTAATTCGACGAAATGAACAATTTTCAAATTACAAATCCCACGGACTACCACCTCCACCGCCACCAATTTCTGATACAATTTTTCCAGGACGCAAAAAGCATCGGTCTAAGGGTGAACGTCCTTCGAAAAAGGGAAAGAAGAAGACTTCCACTAATGCTCAATCAAATCGCGATGATTCCTACGCTGACATCTAAATTATAACACCTTCATTCCATGTACACATGGAATTCCACTTACTGGAATTGAACCAAAGCTTTATATTGCTAAATTCTTGAGTAGTAGGAGCAAATATTAAACTAGAATTTTAAGCAACAAGAATAAATGACTAAATGCAATTCAATTTCAAAAATGCTTGGAGAAATATTTTTAGTTTCTTCAGTTCATTTATTAACGAATGACAAAATCTTAAGACATTATTAAAATGCGAATTAAGTTAAAATGTAATTGATGCGATGGAATTTACTTTAACCCACAAATCTCAACGAATCGAATTTCGAGTTTACTTTCCCAACAAGATTTTTCTGGTAGCTCCGAAACTTTGTCCAGATTGGGATGCACCTTTTGTTCGTACCAGCTTGGAGCCCGATCACTTGTTCCCCAGCCCTCAGTACGTCCTCAGAAAAGTTTCGCAGATTTTCTTCTGACGGTTTTGGTCCCAAAGTAGGTCCTCTGTATTTGTATTATCTGCTAAGCTATATTACAAGACCGGTTATCACTTTCTTCCACTTTAGCATCTGTGCCGGAAGCGCCAGAGCTTGCATTCATTGCATTCCCTGAACCGTCCCCGAAAGAGGCGACCGTGTTGGCATCACCTTGTAGATTTCCACTAACCGATTGCGATGAGAAACTATTTTGTCTGGACGGGGAGAGTTGACCTTGATTCCCTGATTTAGAAAGAATTGAAGTGTGATTATATTGAGCGTAAGTAAATGTTAGTTGATTCGCACGTTCATTATAAGGGTTATTAGAATTGAGTTGAAATGTATAACCGCACAAGATGACGAGGCGGAAGTACTAGTAGATTGACCAGGAGATATGGTTAGAGGAGCAGAACCTTTGGATTCGGAGTTTGTTCGGCTCAACTCTCGGTGATAAGATTGCGATGTAGCAATATCTGGGAATTTGGGGACCACACTTGTGCTCATGCTTCGCAACCTTGGTATCTAAGAAACAAAAAAATATTGGTTTAGCGTTTTAGCTTTAAAGATGCTGTCATAATTCTGAGAATTGATTGGTGACGGATTTTTAATGGTTTCGAGTTTTCGAGGTAAAGAATTGTAAGATTACCTGCATGGTGCCAAGAACCATGGACATATCATATTCACTTGGACTAACTGGAGGAGTCTGCATGTTAAACTTTACAATAGAGGCACGATGAGGTTCAGCTACTTCACTGGGGTCTAAATTTTAGTATTTAATTAATATCTATTCACTATTCATTCATAAAAAGCTTTTGCTCAAAGACCAACAAAATTTACTGAATTTTACTGTTCAAAGTAGGAAACCTACCGATTGCTTTAAGAAATCGAACCAAATCTTTGACAAGGTCCCACTTTCGATTCTCTAATGCTTTATCCATAAGCTGGGTGGCAAACTTCATGGACACGGTCGGCGATTCCAAATTTTGAATCACGAGCAGGTACGTTGCAGCAATATCCAATTGTCCTCGCTGCAAGCATTCATCGAATAACGCTCTCGGACGCCCCGCAACTGAAAAGAGGTGAGGCCACAGGGCTAATTCAGTTTTTCTAGCACACTGCCCAACAGCTCGCAAATAAACTGGAAATTCCCGAACAAATTCTATCACAGATGGAAGAAGCGCATCCGGAATTGGATCTTTGCTCGTGGCTTCCTCCTCCAAAACCTGAACGCAAACAATACATTAGCTGAGAGGAAAAATACAAACGATTGGGAAGTTGGCTAAACTATTGATTACCTCATGAAGTAGTAATTCTAATGAATGTGGGAAATATGGTAATTTGGAACAGCTTCTAGCTATTTCCCATGCGTAATACCCTAAATTTCTTCGTATCAACTGCCGTAGTATTTGGTGTAAGTAGACTTGACTCTAAAAACACAACAAAATCCATTAACTTGAGAACTTCATTCCATTCACTACTTTGAGCGGAATTTATCCGTCTATCTCAGAACTCACAGTGCGTTGAAGAATACAAAATGGAAATAGAGCGTTTGGCGCTCCGTAAGGTTCTGTTGATGACAACGATCCAGTTGCATACGACAAAGAATCATTCTCAGCACCGAGTATGATTGCTTTTTCAAAAAGAATGGCTAGAAAAGTTTCAAATGTATGTTATTAATAAATCACTTCAAACTTCAAACTATGCATACGTTAGATAAAATAGTCTTACTCAAAGGGTAAATGGAGACTGGAAAGCCCAACATTATTCTATTTGAAATAAATGTATGGACAGATGATTGAGACTTTTCCCTCAACGGAAGCCAAACTCTCATTTCTTGACCACAATAGAGCCACAGTGCTTCACTCAGGTACGGGTTATGATTTTGAGCTTGGGTGGACAAATTTTGAGTTTGTGTGGAAGCCCTAGGCAGCCAAATCATTTCTACATTGGACGCCAAAACGGTCGGAGTAATATACTGTGGAGCATTGCCCTGATTGTTTTCTTGAATTAAGAACTCATGATGAAGAATCATGAGGCGACCAGAAACATTGAGAACAACGCTGTGCTGGGTAGGATTTGAAGATGAGCTGAATGATGTCTTCAGTGTTGTTAAGTAGACGGAAATAACACAGGCTGGATGGACACAAAGCGCACTGATGTCAATGGTTTGAAGACATTCACAAGGATCTAATTTTGAAAATCAATAGAAATTGTACATGTATGCCTCGTCGTTTCTTTGGCATAAAAATGTATAAACATTATTACCTATACTCGTAGTACCGGAATTTTCGGGTTTGAGGTCCCTCCGCAATTGGAAAATTGCTAGAGTAGCATCTGCAGCGAAGACTAGCAACTTATCACGATCTAGTGATAACAACATAATCTGTGAATGCAGATGTTTGACGTGAGCAAGTCGACTATCGAGTTTTGCATCACGGGGGTAGAATCGAAGTTCGTCACGATCCTCCCGTATGTCATAGACAGCCACGACAAGAAATGTATCCCACCACATCATCCCCCCAACTACTACAAAATCCCTTTCTTGTGCTTCGTTTCCAAATAACTTCCACTTTCTTTCCATGATAGAGTAGTGCGCTAAACCGTAACGACCAGACACTGCAATATGATGACCCTCTGGATCCATTGCGGTATACTGAAAATTAAAAAGAAAAAGAGTTTTAGCCAAATTGATTTAACATTACAACTTCTCGTCTCACACAACTAATATTAAATGAATTTTATAGATTCGTTTCAATGAAACCTTTCATTTGTAATGACACAAATTCAACTCACCCTGATTGGCCAATTGGTTGCCAAATAAGTATTAGGAATCGGGACGACAACCCAATTTTTATTATTGCCCAACGGATTAACTAATTCCTCTTTTAGAATTCTTCCCGGCTTCCCCTTATTTCCAGAGGATATAAGTGATTCACCGCTGAAACTGATGAGTAGTCTGTCCTCTCCTTGAAAATATAAATGTTCAATTTGGCTCATGGATGGGTTCACAGTCAAAGCACTTTTAACAAAGGAAATAAGACCAAATAGCCCTGCATTTTTGAACGTTTCGCTTAATGTTGAGGTATTCGGTTGGGAAGTGCTGGACGGGTCAGATTTGCTCAGTCCGTTGAGATTCGCCTTTTCCGAATTATTAGGCTGAACCGCTATCCACAACTGATAACCTTCTGCTGCCCAATCCAATGAGTGTATAATCTTTTGAGAATAGGGAGAAATGTCACCAGTCCAAGACCATGAGCAAGTCAACAATGATCCAAACACGGACCACAGTGCAAATCCACCATTTGTCCACGAAATGGCGATAGCACATCCATCTGAATGAAAAATATATGGCTTAGAAGAGAAACAATGCTTGCTTAAACTAACCATAATATGCCAAAATATGACAATATGAAAATAATATGCTCAATTTTGGCCATAAAATCAACATCTAACAAAGTATATTGCATATGTGGCTAAAATCTCAAATGAAACCACTACCTGGTGTCCAGGCCATCGCTTTGACAGGTCCAGGGGTTCCAGGAAAATCTCTTGACGACAGTTTTAAACTGAAAAGATGTTGTAGACCGCCGGTTTGATCGTCGACACTGAATACTGATGTCTCTGAATTTCGTCTCCCAAAGCTAAGAAGCCTGTACTTGTGGTTGACGTTACAGCACGTTGCATCTTCTAAATTCGGGGTCCAAATCCCTTGAACGCTATTTGGGTCATAGACTTTGGTTGAAGCAGTCAGAAAAGCGGCCCGTCCATCAGAGAGCACAAGTGAAAACCCTCCAATCAACGGCGAGTAATGCATATCAATCGGGTAGACATTTGATTCCTATATGTAGAATTGAAATGTAACCAAAATTAGCCTGGAAACTAGCGGCAAGGTTGCACATAATAATCAATCAATGCTTTTATTTGACTTTTGCATACGCTTGTCTTGCACATAATAATAGTGTTCCTTTATTACTGACCTGAATGGGGACAGCGCGTGAAGCTTGCTGGTCCAAGGAAAATGGTATTCTTCGCAGATCAATACAAAAATCAGTGTTCACCGTTCCGTCCCATCGATATCTCAGAATGTGAGTTTCATCAGTAGAAACCATTAATTCATCGCGAAAGATTGTCACACATCCAATAACTCTTCCCCTAACTGCTATCTCCTTTAGCTGTAAAGTCAAAATACTATTAAGACCATCATAGTAGTATTCGAAATTAGTTCCAAACAACCTGACCATTCCAACGTTCATATAGCACTGGCTAAATTTGTGAAATTTCCAGTCAACCTTAATGTGTGCAGAGTGCACTGAAATTTGAATTTATTATTTTGCGTACCAGTTGTATGCTAATATCCGGAATCGGTTCTTTCAAGTACAGCTCATCACTTTCCCTTCTCAATTTCTGGTTGCCGGGATCAATCTGCTCGTAAGCAGTTTTGCTACCAGTTCCAAGTCCGTAGAAAAGTAAGTAGCCCCCTGCAGTCTGTAAAAGAAGTTTAAATGAAAATTAAATTTATTCGTTTCAAATTCTAATTATTCAACAAACTACGATAAGGTAACAAAACTTACCACTACTACAATTCCTGTAGAATCCGGCTTCCAGACAAGTGACTGATTCTTCCCTAGTTTCGTAATTGATGCTAGACTTCTTTGATGGCTCACCACCGGGAGACAAGGCTGCAACAACATTTACAAATGAAATCAAACATTGATTAAGCAATAAATATTTTGTTTTTGAATAGAGATAGAGAATATTGAGTCGATACTGTTTTTTACCCTCTTTCTTAAATTTTATGCTTAGCTAACTGTCAACTGTGATGTTTGTCACCATTGCCAAACCCAAACGTCAGTCAGTAGCCAAGAATTTTACATGGACCAATTGACCGTATTTAACTGACAGAAGTCTCTACCAACTAACTTTAAAATGTGTAGAAAGATTATTCTTTTCCATACCTTGGAAGTCCATATGGATAGAGTTGAGTGAGTTAGAAGAGCAAATATAATTTTATCTCTATTTGCGGAAATATGTGTTACTGGCGACGGAGGATCGGATTCAGGAACACGAAGAATTTTTGGCCATCCGAATGTAAAATACATGATTTTCTGTTCTTCCTACTCAAACCCGTCCGTACTCTTCTGCAACGTGAACGACACACATGCAATACTCGTGTTTTTTTTAAATGAACAGTTGTCAGTGGTTGACTAAACGAAAACTGAACTCAATGAAAAATAGAAACAATAACTAACTTGAAAAATTAATTAAATATGCTGATGACTTTTCATCATAATTCTGCCAGGATGCTCGAACAGAATATGTGTAAGTAGATTGCAGATGGATTTTGAATCCAACCGCATCCTCATCTTCCGCATTCAAGCAGCTGCCTCGCGAAATTTAGTTTTTGTTCGCAAATAACCGGATTTTTCGTAAAAGCGGTTTGGTATCGGTGATGAAGGCCCGATTTTGAAGAACAGATTCATGATTTGCAAAATTGTTGAAATAAAAGCAAGCACAAGCGTAAGTGCAGTAGGAAACACTCGTAATGTTTAGTACTGTTGCGTAATATTGATGGATAATGTTTAGATTCATTTCTTTTACAAAAAACTTCTGAAAAGGAAAAGGAAGAATGAAACTGGACCAACAAATTGCCAGAATTTATTGTTTTGCACGGGTGCAATCAACCATCCTTGCATGTATGTCGCAAAAATATTTGGGCATTCGCATTATGCTGTAACATAATGGTGAACAAATGATAACAGACAGACAGGAAAATATTTCAGGCAATGACGGCAGTGCTCCTTCCTGTTCCATTTACTAAATGTAGGACAGCCGTATTTTACATAATTCACTAAAATTTACAATATTGAAAACATACTCGACTAGTTTAGTTTGTTAGTTTTAGTTGACTGATAGTCGCAGTTGGTACAACACATACACTGGTCTTGAAGATCATAGATCAGAACCTAAGCTGCCGAGAATAAGTAAATTGCGTCCGATGACGACTTTGCCAAGTAAATTGTAACAGCTGAAATTCCTGGACCGTTGCTGATTTTACTTGTCACATCGTCACAATTCAATTCGTATACAAAACCGCAATCAGCATTAGTTTTACGAGTCCTTGCTCTTGTTTTTTAATATCTCGTCTCGCAAGACTACCGTTTTCTCTCTTAATTTAACCATTTCGGACTGAACAAAATCAGTAATAATTTTTCTTCTATCCAGCGGTTCAAGATGACGGGCGGCTTCAATGACGGCATCCATTTTCAACGGTTCACCTACATTAACTAATACGGACTTTCTGAACCGAAGATAGTAAGGTTTTTTGTTGGGAAGGACGTCTGCCATACCTGCAAACAAAATAGAATTCAACAACTTTTAAATTACATTTTGGAAAATTTTATTGAACGACATTGGACGAAGTGTACACAATCAGTACATAAAAATGAACTTTTAAATTAGGCTTGAAAGAGGTATCGGATTTTCAATATATGTATAATTGGCTAAGACTCACAAACATGACGACCACAATGACCAGTCATGAAAAGTGAATAAACGTTAACCTACCCATGTGCCAGATTGGAATGACAATAGGTGTTTTCTCAGTTTCTGAAAGTATTCTTCCAATCCCCCATTTTAATCTGTACAATGCTTTCCTTTCAACGTTGACTCTTCCTTCTGGAAACACGTGAACCCATTCACCCTGGTTGAGGCGATCAATGGCAAAATCCAAAGCTCTTTGGTAGACACCCATACCCCTGATGGTGGGGATGCATTTCCCATGAGAGAATAAGAGACTGTGGCGAAGTGTCGTGAAGCAAATGTCATCGGCAGCTAGTCCCCACCTCATCTTTTGATGGTCAAGCAGTTGAGAGCTTGTCATCAACAAGGCTGTACAATAAGAGAAAACCATTATTTACAAGAACAAAAACTAAACCGAAACATTGTTTGTTTTTACACAAAGTAAAGTAGTCAGAAAAGTCAGAGTTAGACTTACTTATGATACCAGGATCATCCACACAAGACTCATGATTGGAAACAGTGACGAGCGGAGTTCCTTCTTTTCTGTGATAAATTGCGTTCACGGCAATTTGTTTGTTTAAAACTTGACTTGTGTTGAACCTGGCTTTAGGAGAAATTAAATTATTGCAACATTGTGACCTGTGTAAATGTACTCTTAATTAATACTAACTCCCATGCTAGGCATGGGTTTTAAGCCCATGCCAAAAAAAATAGCATTGTATCACATTAGGCATTGCGCAAGACTATACAAAAAGTAGACAAACTTTCTCCACTCGCAAAGAATTAATAAAAATTAATTCCAATTTCAATTGAGACTTCGGAATTACACTCGAAATTAAGTGAGAGGATTTAAAAGCGAAAGAGCTAAGGGCTTAGGCCTAATTGATTGGTGAACTAACAATGCCTGTTTCAGAAATTATTGCAGACGATGAAAAATTAAAAATGGTAAATTGAGCCACACTTTGCACTTACTTAATACAGTTTTCCCCAACCAACCAACAATGAAGAGAGTCACTTTGCTCCTTAATTTCCAGAATCGGTGCGGTTTGTGCAAATTTGGGAAGGGCCAAGAGTACTTCAGAGCTGGAAGCATTGTTGTTTTAGCAGCAAACCAGCACAAAGTCCAGTCAAAACAGTTTCTCCAGCCAGGTGCCCGTCTCTAATCGAAAAAGTTCTTATTCGGGATCCGATCCGGTATCATTTTCATATTTCGTGTTCCTTTGGTCGAGTCTCGAGTGTCCAAAGCACGTTTGTTGCTCAATGCATGATGCGGTTCTGTCTTATGGCTTTCAGAATTTTATGCAATATAGCAATCGCAAATCGTAATCGTAAAATTGCAATTACCGAAAATAATTGTTTTTTAATTATATAACAATTCAAGAATTTCATCCGTGAAAAGTTTGCAGATATTTTCGTATTTAAGCAAATGTGACCTAATAATAGATTTAAGCACAGCTCTCCGAACTGGCAGAACTATAATTTCGATCCTTTTGAAATCCTTGATAATAGGACGGCCTACGACGGCCAATTGTTTGCAGCTAAATGAACATGTAAATTATGTAAATTTGCGAACAAAAATGTCCCGAACAGGTCAGAATTCATTAGTTGTTAAATTTTGTAACTTGCCGAATCCGAATTCGTTGGATTCGAATTCGGATCTAAGATCCGGATTAGAATCGTGAATCGTGTTATTCATTATCATGAATTTAGTTAGAATCAAACCCGGATTTTGGGAATTTTTCCCAGGGTTCAACAGGAAATGTTTAATGATGAATTCTTTGTTGATGTTTTCTTTTCATGATACTCAAATAAGTCAAATCTAGTTAATACGAACTCAACGGGACAGCCAAAAATGGTAGTATTATGGTAGTAACGAAAGTCCACCTTAAGTCCGTATATTTTTAGTAACTATTCAAGAATCAAAGTTTACACTAAACACAGGTATTATATACTCCAAGATTCAAACTAAAAAAGATAAAGATATTGCATAATACCACACAGGTAACAGATATAAGCTCAGCCATATTTGCTCTCAATTTCAGTAACATGAAACAAAGACGTTAAACAATTGCTTCAATATGTTTTTAATCTTCCTAAATGCTAATCATACAGCAAATCATCAATCCTCCTCAATGATGGTTTCGTTTTACTTTCGATTTTGCACAGCATAGTTGATTGATTTTATTTAACTGGGAAATAGTGCAATATTTCAGTTCAAAGTTAAATATTAAGAATAATCGTAAGATGCAAATGCAACTCACTTTTCTGCTCTAGCATGCTTTCCGTAATTGTACTTAGAATAATATTTCAGTTCGAGATTCAAGTATCAATGATAGTAAATTATTTCATGATGACATCCCAAACCCACAAAACCTCCAAAAACTTTGAACAACTGTGTACTTGCTGCTGACTACTGCTAATTTCATTTTTATTCGTTGTGCTAAGTTTTTCTCGATTTCCATTTGAGTTCTTATAGTTTCCTTGGAAACTTTAAAAGTTTTTAGAAATTTTTGATCCTGGCAGAAACAAAAATGAAAATTAGTCTGTCTG
>JAQGCM010000745.1:0-20905 GCA_034699705.1 Hymenaphorura dentifera
ATAATTGTCATAATTTCTGTTTTTATCCTGCAGGTTAGCTTTAATCTTGAACTTTTCTTTATTCGGTTCTATTCTAAACGGTGATGATTGAAATGTACTGATTTCGTAGGGCACATTTGCTCAAGAAGAAACACAATGTGCAGGGCAAGAAGTGAAAATGTCAGAGCATCAAAAAGCACTAATTACATCATGTTTGGAAGAAGCAGGAATTAAGACGATCTTTAGAATTCCACCAACCAAACTTCCTGTAAGTTTCATCGGGTCCTTCTAATTTAAATTTTTGGTTTCGATTTTACAATGCGATTAATTTCTGTTTTTGTAAATGTAGTGCTTTGGAGTTTGTATTTTAGAAAAGGCAGAGATGGTAAGTGCTTCTTAAAGTGACGTAAAAATTCAGATAATTTTCAAATATAAACTACGAACTATTTGTCTACCGTGCAGTTAACTCCGGAAGGAAAGATCATTCATGAAAAGGCTCTTAAGTACATTGATTCCGTGATGCCAGACGGTGTCAAAAAGTTATTGATTGACGCTGTGGATAAATGTATAAAAGAACACGGTAGGTTCCTTAATAACAGTAAAAATACTACATTTCGAATGGATTTTGATTGGCCAATCTTCTGTTCGCATTTTAAGTTTGTTAAGATTTGTCAATTTGGTTTCAGGTGATAAAGTCAAGATGGACAAGGACCCAAGTTGCATCACATTCTTAGACGTCGGCCAATGCGTCCATGATGCTTTTGTCGAGGTAGAATTTAGTCTAATGAAAAACGTGGTCTTTCTATACCTTTCTTAACTATTTTCCACAGATTTGCTTGTAAAGGACATCGCCACCTACAATTCCTTCGCAATCATCCAACAAGGAAGAGCAAACAATTAACCATTTATTCTTAAATATTTGCAATAAATTTCTTAAATCCTATTTAATATTTTGCCGTTTCATTCGTTGTTTTTTCTAACGCTTTTCAATTGGAGTTGGCAAAAGCTCGCCTCCTTGGATCTTGGATGAATCATGTTTAAATTCGCATTAATTTTATTCATTTGTAATCACAGATCACATAACTCACAAACTTATTTCCTAGTCTTTGTGGGCTTGCAAATAATTTGCAATCCCAATTCCAATGCCGATGCAAATGGGCAGAACGTCACTTTTGGCTCACTCTCAAATGGTGTGGAATACATAAATTGTACATGACTTCCAGTTTGAACGCATGCAAAGCAAGTTCAGGTACTGAAATTGATTACAACCAATGTTAATTTTTTTACATGTCACTCACTGCAAGATTGTCAGATGAAGATGAAATTGCATAAAGTTAAGTCTGACTCGACTCTGCCAGATTCAGATTCCCTCTCACCTTGTTAAGGTTAAGGTAAACGTAAAGTAGTGAGAACGAGCCATCATTTCCTCCAATATAACCTTCAACAATCAAAGCCGTTGGCTTATCATCACTTTTTGCTTAGATTGTCTCATATTGTGTGAATGAATGAATCAAGATCCCCTCCTTGAATGAATCTCCAAGTAGGAATTTGAAGTGAGATTTACAAGAGATCTTGTCCATGTCTTTGCTCCAAAAAGTGTTGATTTGCCACTTGCACTTTCATTAAGTCACTTTTCAAGAGCCAGTCCAGAAGTGCCTCTTAGCTAAGCTAAAATGAAAGTCCAATTAGGAATTTTTCTAGTTTTCTTAACTTTATCGACAGTTTTGGCACAAATTACTTCTGCTTCTCCACAACCAGAACGTCATGAAAAGAATAGGTGTCGGCCACCAAATTGTCACAGGGGGAATGACAATCAGGGGAAAAAGATTGCAGATCAAGATGAGGCTCCTGTGGTAGGAAACGAATTAAACTTGGACCAGTCTTCGACAACAGCAGCAACAACTACTACCACAACAATAGCGTCATCAACTACTGAAAAGCGTGCAGAAAATCTTGTGATCTCTTCAACCACGACCATCGCATCTACAACCTCAGCCCCAAATATTACTGAAGAAAACGTTTCTAGTTCAAGCTCAAATTCTAGTCCTTCGACGACTACCGCAAAGTTTGAAGATTTGGGTCAAATCGGTGGAAACCAACCAGCTGAAAATGTTACTGAAGGAAGTTCAACAGCAGAACCGTCGATTGGAATGCTCACAGACAATTCAACGGAAGAAATTCGGATTCCGGTCGAAGTGAAAATAATTCCTCCAAGCAGGGATGAGCTCGGAGGGTAAGTCCGTAGTTATAATTTTCCAATTGGTTTGTCGAAAAAAGTTATTTTAATTTTGTTTTGCAGGCTAACCGGACATTGTCCGAAACCATTTCGATACCACAATGAAACCGGGAAATGTTTTATCCCCGGCAACAAGGACCATCCTTGTGGAGAACTCATGCAATTTTATGCAGAGCCAGAAACAGAGGCTTACGGGACTTGTGATTGCAAGCATTTTGTCGGATGTGACTATCGACCAGTGGTCTACTACATTGCAGCCGATCGGTGTTTCCACCTTTTCGACCAAGTGAGTCATTTTCAAATTACTCAAATTTATCCTAGTTTATTTGCAGCTAAACAAATGCAGAATCTATGCAAATATTCTGCACTTGTCGAAATCGACACTCTAGCAACGTACAAGTACTTCCGAGTGAACGATGTGAGAACCTTGCAAGTTGTCATCATTGCATTGTTGTCTCATCATTCAGAATGATTGTACAACAATTGAGTTGAAGTCGAAGCGAGAAGAATATTGATTCGCTACAAAGTATTCGAGTACTAATTGCTTTCCTAATAAGGGGTTATAATAACATACTTGCGGTGACGTTAAATGTTCACGTTAAGTATTAATAACTACTTGCTCTTGGAATTGGCTGCATTGTTGCGTGGCTAGTTCAACAATGTGAGCCCTGCAGGCTGCAATTGTTTTTCTTTCGTTATTAAAGCAATTTTTTTTTGATTTAGGGTCCTTGCAAGTCTGGCGAATGGTTGACCATTGGAGCCAAGTCTGAAGCAGTTTGCTCAAAACGAAATTGTCCTGCAAGTGATGACGGAACTGATGCCAAAAAATGGTTTCAATTGGACGGAACTTGTTACCAACTTGGAACTAAAGCATTTTGTCAAAATCCATTAGAAACAGCACAATATGAACAAGGAAATTTTGTTCCGTCATGTTCTTTGAGCATTATTAAAACTGCGGAATGTGCTGCAACAAGTCTTTTCGGTTTAACTCTTGGCACTAAATCGCTTAGTATTGGGGCTCCGTCCTTGTCTTGTGGTCCCGGTAAGAAAAGTACGGGGTCGGGTTCTTGTGGAACCGTTGTCGGGTTTTAATATTAAATCGAAACTTATGTTTTTTTTACATTGGATTTGTAAATTTTGCAAAATTCTCAGTCATAATTTGATAATAAATATGAATACCCAACGAAATACTTGTGCAGTTCTCATTTTTATGCTAAAAATTATAATTTTCCACTCGAGTTACGTCATTCCTTTACTCGTGAGCTGGTTGCAATTATAAAAATACTTTTATCTAAAATTAAAGATGGATTGCCCACACACAGCAACTTGCAAAACTTGTTTAACGAACGCAGTAGACGATTTGCGTTTTACTATTTATTACTATTAGCATTGTTTTGCTGCACTTGTCGCTCGCAATAAAAATCTTGCCTCAACGAACAACACATTTGTCTATAAATTTGAAATGCGCTGAATGACGTGATGAATGGAGAAGAGTTATAATTACCTAATTTTAGTGGAATTTCGTGACTAGTATAATTTTAACAATGCACTTGTGCTAATAAATAAGGTGAAATTAAGAACCTATTCATTTGAGTAATTACGCTGTGGATTATGATGACTGGGTTAGTCTTATAATTTAATCATCCCCATGCCAGTATTCGGCCCACCCATGCTAAGCTCTGTTGCGTTTGCTGAAATAACTAAGCAGTTCCGGATTTTACAGGAAGGTCATATGTATGTTTTTTGCAAACAGGAGGTACGGTTGCTTGCATAATACGATGGCGATCCTGGCCAAGTTTCCGAAGTAAAAAGCTCAATATTTCTGTATTTTTCAGCTAGCTCATCAGACGAGTGGTAGATTATTTGAATCTTCAAAATTTTGAATTTAATTTTGTTTAAAATTTGATGGCCAAATGGTATATGATTTATGATGGACTTGACATGTTTTACATACGATCAAGTAATCTGAAGTCAGATAATTTACAAAGACGAGACAACTCAAAGTTAAATAATTTTATTCTTTGCAGTCCGCCGAATGGTCAATTAGAGCACAAATAAAGCAGCAGCAGTTTTGTTATAAAGTTAGCAAATCATGATAACCGCAAAACCCAATTATCTCTTTGGATTCAACATTTCCATTGTTGAACGCTTCGGTGTGAATTAGCAATTTTGAAAGGAACAAAATCTCTCAGATTTCTGATCTTCAGGAGATGTCAACAGAATCTGGCATATTTCTCTCAAAAAGTTTTGCTTTATTCTCCCTGACAGAAAACTTTCCTTTGTAAGGATCGCGACAAATTAAACCGGAGTTCCTTCACTGACAAGCAGAGGTGTTGGGAAAATCAAGGTTATCAAGGCAAGGCTGATACGAATAGTTTCCTGGCGAAGTGTATTCTCAAATACTTATTGTGATTAAGTGATCAATGCAAAATCGTAAATAAGTTTAATTGCTGAAAGCAAAGAAATCATAAATTTCTGGAAATTTGGAATGGAAAACCTTAATGCCCGCTAATTATTTCACAAAAATTTCTTCTTCTAAACGATCATTTCGACATTTGAATACTTTTATTACGTAATATTACGTAGCGTTTGGTTAGCCCGTCTGTTTATATGTTTTGGTAAGATTTGGTGGTCAGTCTCTTGATTTTTTGCTCGTGTCTGACTCATCAATCTATTCCTGAGAATAATGTGTTAGGTTTGACTTGAGCAAAGTGGTACAATATCTTGTGCAAAATTGCAAATCTTGCTAATTCTGACTCATGTTTGTAAACTAGCCGCAAAGAAAAAAAAATCAGGGAATCAAAGTCTAGGATCGGGAATGGGAAAGGCTGCAGCATTGAATCAGTGAATCTATCATGTTTTGCAATCCTATTTTGGTACACTGATGTTTCCAGGTAACAGTTTCATCGTGTGTTCAAAGAATACAGAAACATGACTAATTTCACACCAGAATAGAATTATCTCAGAATTTGGTGTCCGTGTCCTTCATGGCGAGCTGTATTCTTTTAAAATCCATCTTGTTGCTAGACATGCAAATCCGACTCAGCTAGTTGTTGATCTCATTTGCATTTGTTTGGGTTTGGAAAATCAAGTGCATGTTACGTAATTTATTTGTTTTAAGACAACTTATTTTGACGAGCACAATTGGAACGGAAGAGAAGTCGTACTGCGCTTCCCGAATGCTTCCCTAAAAATATGTAAATGTTGCAAAAATACAATAGTTTACAAAAGTTTAATTAATTTGGCAGGATTTGTGCTGTTGGACAAGTTTTCTTACAACGGCACACATAGTGGTCTACACAAAGAAATGCCTTCAGTTCGACATTGAAGAACAATGTTAACCCCAAATAATATTTTATGGTTACTGTGAGTAAGAAATAAGTATTAAGATATGGATGACTTTACGACTGTGAAAAAACTGATTGCCTGACCAAGCTCTGATTATTTACTGGAAGGCAGTTCAACCTACGAACACTGATTGTGTGGGCAATTTTGGTTTTGGTAGCCAATCAAAACATGAGTACCTCAATCCGCAGAATTTTGTTAATATTTTGATTGTTGCCTTCAGAATATAATTATTTTGGGGATAAAAATACATTTGGATGCAATTTTATGATTAGTGTAGTTTAGGATTTGTCATATTGTTATTGCTGCTACGTATTTGAACTTATCACTAAAAATTGACAAGTTTTGGATGGATAATCTTCGTTTTGGAGAGGCAGCAATGCAATACGCAGCAAATAGAGCTCAAAACCTGAAGCTGACGCACTTCACTAAAATGCCAAAAGTCAATTTGATACAATGTTATTTGACTTGCTTGCAAAAGAAAAGACTTTGCGATGCCAATTCAACATTCTTGACATTCACCTAAAAAGCTTATGATAAACCATAAATTTTGTCGATGACTTAATAAGATATGGGGGCGTTAAGTTCATATTTGTCGCTTTCGTTTTTCGTAGCTCTGACTCTGACTCCGAAGTAGTCCTTGAATGAATTATGACAAAAGTGGCAAAACATTGACCAGGTAAACAAATTGACTTAAAGAAATAGTGGCATTTTCGGAAATTGCTCTTTGCCCATTCGGTGAATTGGTAGAACAAATATTTACTCTTGCTTGGTTCAGCTAACTTGCCATTACTTGACAAGGGTTTTAAAATTCCATAAAATCTGCAAAACCTTCCAGAAGCTGTTTGAGGTTTGCCCCCGACGACCCTTCGGTCCAAAATTTTGACCATGTTGCGACTTCCACTTTTTAAATTTTTATCCTTCATTGTTTTCCTCCTCCCAGGAAATCCACTCAGTAAAGTCAAACCGAAATATTTGTATTTGAATCTAAGAGGATTTTTGAGCCTGATAGTTTTTGGACTCGTGTTGTTCTGGACTTTCATGCAGTATTTCGGCATTATTTCTGATCACCTAAGAACAATGAAAAACAAAAATACTGGAATGCCGAAACAACAATCCCCGACACCTCCACATCCAATCAATGACGACTCGAAATTTTCAACAATGTCACCAGAAACTGAAGCCGCTGCTGATGTGAACGATTTCTCCTACGTATTTTACAAACTTTTGACCTGTACTTTAAACTTTTTGGTTCGAATTTTGGTCTGGTTTGCTTACCCTGACATAGTACGGATTTTTCAACGACTTTCGGCCATCAAATTGTGTCCTGGCAGTTGCAAATGGACTTGGAATGAGATATGCCTTGTCCTAATTACTATTGGATCTCAGCTAGTATCTCAATATGATTATGGGCGTCTTTGGTTTACAGAACTCAACACAGACAAAATGCAAGGCTGTGATTCGGTTTACGAGTTAGTATTAGTTCATCTTCAGGGTTTCTTTGGAGAATCTTTTCCTTTAGACGTCGTCAGCATATTTCTGGTTGGATTGGTCCAACTAGTAACGAAAAATTTGGAGGATGCTACTACCAGTTTCGACCGCGATGAACCTTCGACAGCCTGGAGTTTGAAACAGAAAGGTTAAATTTTCAAACTTAGACCACTCACGATCTCAATTGCAAATTGTTTCCTTTGCAAAATTTACAGATTTCCCTATTGAGCAAACCCGAGCCTACCAAATTGCAAAACTTCTTCAAGTCGATCCTCCGAGAAAAGTTGAAAATAACAAGTCAAATTTGAAGCAAAGGAATTCTGTGACCAGTGGCTGGGGGTCATCCGGTTTGCCCTCAATCATAAAAGTGAACAAGCTTGTCAGCACTTATTTTGAATGGACATCACTTTGGAAAGAAGCCCAAGTTGTCACTGGTCTCGTCACTTTTATTTTGTTTCTCAAACTAACGCTCTCAGTTAGTTTTCTAAGCTTTTTATCCATTACGTCTATCATAGACGATCGGAAGAAGAATACGATTACGTTTAAGACCTTCAAACTTATCCCATTTGCTTTGTTTAACGTCGGCACACTGGTTTGCATCGGAAATGCGGCATTCAATCTTTTGAGAATGGTAATCACAAAATCACAATTCGTGAAATGCAGGTTTTGTGCCGAGCCGTAATTTGACAGAAAGTCGCTTTGTTTGTTTTTCAGTCGGAAAATATGCAGCTCAAAATTTTGCAGAAGTTTTGGTCTTCTTCACCCAGGGAGCATATAGTTGCGAGCATTTCTTACGGGCAAAATGAAATTTTGGCTGAAAAACATTTGTCAATGCTGCTCGAGAGTTTAGCCCAAAGTCCGATTTGTCTGTCGGCTCTTGGATTCTTTACAGTCTCAAGATCCACTTTAACTTCAGTAAATGACTATACATTTTACTCCTAATTTTAATCCAACTAAATAGCACAATTTTAAGAGATATTTTGTTCCAGATTCTTGGAGTCATAATAACCTATTTGGTAGTTTTGATCCAATTCCGTACATCAGGGACAACAGCTGCTGCTCCAAGCAAAGACGATGGCGACGATTAACGGATTAACGTTCGCTTGTAAACAATGATGGCATTACGTTTTCAAATGTGTGTTTATTGTTCAAATTTATAGTCAGTAGTACTTAGAAATTAAACATGGAAATTGCAGAAAAATCTCAGCCATATTCAACTACATTTATAATTTTGACTCTTCGGTCCTATCATCTCTACATCTCTACGCGAGTCGACAGGTTGATTCATAATTATTTCAGAAATTGAACTACCCCGTGCGACCGTTTCCCTGGTAGTTGTTGTTATTATCGCGAACGCATTGAGGAGGAGGTGGGGGTGGACAATTAGTACTCAAACAGGCCGCATAAGTCACACAATGAGTTCCAGGAGGACATTGAATTACGTCACAATTTTGTGGGACTGGTGGTTGTGGATTTTTCCGGAACGGAACACATACGGTTGACTCCAAACATGGCTTCTCATAGCAAGGGTCAGAAATCACGACACATCTTGACTGCGGTGGACACAGTACCATTGAGCAATCTTCAAAAACGAAAATTATTTCAGATTTCAACCAGAAATTTTCAAGAAATTGACTAATATTTCTACCTACCTCCTTGAAATCTTGGTTTGGGCCTAATTGGCTGATGTTTAGCACCACGATTGTTACAAGAAATTCCAGTAACAAATGCGAATGCGAATAGGATAGTGAGAAATAACTTGGCCATTTCTTTAGCAATCCAAATTCGTGATACCTTCTTCAATCGATTTTTTGAGACTGACGATAAGTCGAGTTCAAGTTGCAAGAATTGAATGTTGACTTTCTCAGATAGTTGCTGAAAAATGACGGGGTGACAACATGACAAAGACTAATTCCGACTAAGCTGGTGCAGAAAGTGCGATTGTGACTCATTAAAATCGGCCGAGGTTTCGCCGTCAAATAGCACAAGTGTGTTGTTTTATCTTGACAGGCTTGCCATTAAAATTTTATAGGATAACTATGATTTTATGAACAGTTTCACAGCAGGCAGTACAATTGAAAGTGGTATAAATCTAACCAACAGCCAACAATCAAAATTGTAGGTTTAACAATAATACTATCGAACGTTATGACGCGAATATGAATAAATATGACTCACTCTGATGCGAACTGAAAATGATATAAATCGCAGTCTTTTTTATTTACGAATCGATCGCAGTAGTATGTACAAAGTTGAAAGTGCATAAAATAATATTCGTAACAAGAATAGTAAATGCGAAATATGACTACGAAGGACTATAATGCGATGACTAAAACAATTTTTTAAATATTTGTGACGTGCATTAGGTTGACATTTACTATAAACATAGATACATAAAATGAAACGATTTATATAAACAATCTAATGCGTACAAGTATATGGGGTAGGCACAAGTTTGAACACCTCTATATCAATAAATTAACTTCCTATACATTTGAGCTCAGTCTGGACAGTCCAATGAAATTCACAAAATCCTATACTGAGATTCGACATTCTATTGGCAAAAACAAAACCCTGTAAATTTATTATTTTTAAGATTTTGGCCAAAAAGTATGAACATCTTTCCCAATCGAAAGGAATTTGTTTTGCTCAAAAATATCTCAAAGTTGTCATAAAAATGCAAAAAGAGTTGCAAATCTTTTAAGTCCACAGCCTCAACCCCTTCAGCGAACAATGGGTCAATCATGTCATTTAATTTTTTAATATAGGAACTGTTCACACTTCCCCCCACATTTTCCCCTTTAACTTTTTTCAGTTTATTCCAATGTTTCTGAATAATTTCTCTTTGATTTTCTAAACCATCCAGCCACTCGAATTTATACATCATATCTGTATAAGATTTCCACAACTTTTCAATTTCCTCTGAAGGTAAGGCTGGCATGGTCACAGGCAAACTATTCGTACATCCACATTTGACACAGGGACACAGTTTTCCAAGTATTTTGCGAAGGTGGTAATCAGACCCCATGACACAAAGGCAAAGTGCGCGTTTTCGCTCAAGGCTAGCTCCGGCGATGTCCTCGTCTGTTATATCTAACCATAATTCTAAGGCCCTTAGGATTGGAAAATGTCTTTCGAGTAATATTTTATCTCTATTAGTTCTAATCGACCAGTACAAAATTGATACAAAAAGTGAGACGGCCAAAAGTACAAAAACTCCATACTCATTCGTCATGACGTCGGACAAATCACAAGTGGTTTGAAATTCTCTGAAATCACAGCTCTCAGAAGCTTTGCTAAAACTCGAATTCAAAGCATCCGAAACATTCGTAAAACTAATATTGGTCGTTACTAATTCGATAATATTGGTAGGAATGGCTATACTATTACCGAAGATTTTGGAAAATATTTCTAAGGCTTTTGAAACGATTAAAAAATGAAACAGAAATATTGCATGATACGTTACAAGGCTTACAAAACTTGGACGGATTTGATGAAAGCAGAAGATATTTTTCCAACAGTCGACCAAATTTGAGCAAGTCGTTGTGATTCCTCGAGCTGGATTTTCTAAATACATACGCTGAGATGGAAATTTTTCCAACCAAATGAATTGTGTGATGAACAGCAAAACTATGAAAGCCATGAGGGCTCCTACTCCCCAGGTCACCAAGATATGCGCCATTCCATAAATTCTTCCAGCTGAAATTGAAATTGAAAAGAATTGTTCGACCAAACACAAAAAAAAACGTTGCCAATTTTTACCCAAAAATCAAATGTCCGAGATTTCTTACCCAAAATAATCAAGTTGAAGAATGCCATCGTTAAATATGTGATCCAACCGACCGGTGTAAATGCTTTATTGTTAAAGTTACCTCCGAGGTACAAAATGTCTTTAATTTGAGCAATTTTTAAATGCATGAGATATGCTTGCCGGTAGCACGTGGATGAGTATGCAGCAGACAATATGTTCCAACCAATGGACGCAAAGATCAGTCCTGTATGTAATTGAAACAACTAAAGTCAATTTCGGTCGAGATAAAACGACTTTGAGTTGCGCCCATACTTTCATTTCACATTTTGATATCAGGCACTAAGTTTTGACAACTAAGTTCAACTTTTTTGGCGTTGGCGAGTCTATCTGAAATGATATTTTACTCACGGTCACTGAAGGAATCCAGATGAAATGTAATCTTGAGATGAACGGCCAAATAAATTTGAAGCAATACTTGAGGCAAAGCTTCAAAAAATGTCTCCATCATATTGAAACAAGCTTGATTAATTTGAGCTTCCCTAATTTTGACAATTGCTTCGATTTCGTCTCTATAAAAATAATTTAGCACGAAATGTAAAGTAGGTGCAAAAACTATTGCAGCAAAAAGTAAACGTTAGCGTAATGTCTTACTTCGAAAGCGCTTTTCGTCCTAGTCGTGAGTCTTCAACAATATTAATGCTTGAGTTCAGCTTCGTCCAAAGAAAAATGGCTCTGCAAAATTTCAAGAAACGGAAATAAATCACATTTGATAATTTTTACTGCTTGTTCGTTTTGGTTTTTCATCGACTTACCTGAAAATTGGACTGATTAGGAAATACCGGGACCAGGTTCTGGCGCATCGCCATTTCACTTTTGCTCTTTCAGAGTTAGTCGGAGAGAAATTGGTGTCAGGAATTCGTAGAGAACTATTTGCTTGAGAAGTTGAAGGTGACAAGGTCACAATTTGTGATGAATTTCCTTCTTGAGCAATCAATTTGGTCGACGATTCAGGGATTTCAGTCAATTCGAACACATTTGGTTGAGTAGGACTTTCACTGATACGCAAATCATCCGCGGAGTCGATCCACTCTTCACTGCAAAACAGTGCAATGACAGATTTTCAATACCATTCAATTCCGTAAGTACGAAATTTGTCGCTAGAAATATTATAAAAGATATAAAATATCATACTTGAACCAGTAATAGCAAGAAGTGACACCTCCAGCAACAAATAGAACGAGAGCAGTAACCGCAGCTTCCCATTTTTCGTCATTTCTTAAAAATATAAAAACGAGAGCAATGTCAAAACCTAAATCCATGAGAAATAGGATTGCCTGAGTAAAAATGGTCAGATTTATTTTCCATCTTGAGACTTGGGTC
The DNA here is from genome assembly GCA_034699705.1 of Hymenaphorura dentifera. NCBI lineage: Eukaryota > Metazoa > Arthropoda > Collembola > Poduromorpha > Onychiuridae > Hymenaphorura > Hymenaphorura dentifera. The sequence continues at coordinate 12,183 of JAQGCM010000745.1, forward strand.
AATGAAGTTAGGAGTTTGAGTTGTTCCTCATCTAAGGCCGCAATAATCGTTGCTGAAACAATTAAGTTAACATTCGAATTAATTCCTCATTCATGGATATGGATTTCATCGGATGCTTCAAATTTTAAATTTAAAATCTATTTACCATTATTCATCTAATTAAAAGCACGTTACGCCTTTAAGCACATACATGTGTGCTTATAAAATTACTGCATTTACTTTATGTAAATCTAACTACCAATGGGAAATTTTTGCAGAAAATAGAAAAAATAGTTTTCCAAAATTACAAGAATTACAACATTATTACAAAACAAAAGTTGAAACAACATAGACATAATATTTTACTATCCCCACCCCCCCCCCCCCAATCCGTCATCCAAAAAGATTGCCAATTTGACACCGAATGCACTTCGAGGTATTCCAATCATGTCTACATTAGCGCATTGTTGACAATTAAGCAGTCTTTTTTGCAGTTATAACGAAATGTAATGACTCACCTGGTACTAGAGGTCTCATCTTCTCAGTCCTTCACGCAGAGATTCGTTTTCGTGACTTTTACGTTTATAATTCAAATTCAAATGCAGCCTCTCTCAAGTATTTCCCATCCTTTACCTTATAAAAGATTAGAAAAGGGCTAAACCAAAGATTTTGGTCCATGCAAATAAATGGGGGTAAGAAAAGAAATGCATTCCCCAGTCTAAACGTTAATATCATCAGTTTGCAAAATGTTAACTTGAAATTGCAATAATTGCAATTTGCAAGTTGTCGGAAAATGCAACAGTTAAACTGCAAACCCATTTGTGTTCAAAATATGAATCTTCGTGAAATTCAATATGATATAATATATACTGAATGATTAGCCAGTAATGTTGTTCTTCCACGGCACGGATTCGTTTAATTTATTTTAGAAAACATCGCATGCTTAATTAATTGACATTTTACAATTCAAGTTGCACTTGAAAATTCATTGCAAATTTTGCAGCCACTTGAAATCTGAGTGAATCATTGACCTAAACTAAATTAATTTGCCACTTGATCAAGTAAAAGTGGATTTCAATTACCGTGCACTAGTGGAATAAAATGAAATCTGAACAATGCACATCTTGACTTTGATTTATCGGTTTCAGCAAGGCACTTGCAAATTTCAGTTGAGGAGAACTTGGAGTTGCCAAATTAGACCTAACGTTCATTATTTCAGCTTTTGTCAGTTTGTCACTGTCACACGCTCACACCGCACCGGAGCGGAGCCTGTGCCGTGGGACTAAAAAATAGTTTATTGGTTTTCTCAACATCTGCCAAGTTGTGAGGTTCCAATCTTCTAATACCCACATCTTCACATATAAAAATGTCCAATATTAATTTAATGTTCCAAATAAAAAGTAAATATTTTCGACAATGTATGTAATATATTCTTAAATAATAAATTGTACTTTTATAAATTGACTCGAACAGCCGTTACACACTTCCAGTACATATTTAACTTGGGTCGGTTGTTTTAACATGGGTATGTGGCCAAATAACATGGGCGACTGTGGCCAAAATTTAACATGGGTAGTTATGGCCTTAAATTAATTTGTGTAGCTAAGAATAAGATGGTTTGCTACAGTTGATTTTGATTGCCAATACATTAAGCTTCCGTTGCCCAGAAGGAATGGCATTAATGTATAGTTAGCATACTGGAGAATGCATGAAAAGCTCCAGAATTCCAATTAAACGTTAATGTGTAAGGCAGGAAAGAGTTTTTGTACTAAAAGTACAGCCTCGTACAGAATTTTCTTAATACATGTGGCAGTAGTGTGACAGTTGAGGATTCTTGACATTGATTTAGTGAAACACAGTTTCCAATTTATCGGCAAAAGGCATTTATCGCATCGGAGAAATTCATGAATGGTTGTTCTTCTCCAACGCTTTTTATACACACTTTCTCAAATTGCGATGAGAACATTACGGTAGTATTTTGTAGGTCGATTAAACGTTTTCAGCAATTTCAGCAGCATTTCATATCTAAAATTGGAGAACAGAATTAATGTCAGGTTTTTGTGATCGAATTGTTTCTTTACGATTTAGTCAAAGCATTACCGTGATCAAAGTAGTCCGGGGACATGTAGCTTAGAAGTTCGTTGTCGCTCATCTGAGATACCGCAGGCAGTCCATCGTTTTGTTTCATATCGCTTCCCAACGAATTCATCATGGAGTTGGGAACCGGACCACCGGATTGAATCTGAGGCTCTGCTTTCACCACAAAATTCATTCCCACTGATTGTTGAGTGGTCATAATAGCGCTGTTTGAATAGGTAATATTTCCCAAGGTGGTTCGAGCGTCTCCCAAGTTTTGGGTCATGAAGGAACTAGTTCCAATATTCAGATTTGGTTGGGCAATCCCATTTCTTTCATTCTCGTCATGGATTTCAGACAACGCATTTCGGGAATTTTGGTCAAGGAGTGATTGTAGCTCACTCATAAAACTTTTCTGTTCTTCCATTGTGGCATTCATTAAATCGTTTGAGAAGGGCATACTTTTGGTCGCATGTGGGGAACCCCCGCTTCTGATGTGTAAAGCATAAGCTTCTTCGAGTTCTGCGACTTGAACTATAAAGTAGGTCAGATATTAGCAGATTAGCATTTAAAATCAACAGGTTTATCCAGGAATAAAATTTAATTGGAATATATTGGTATTACTTGATGACTCATCCGACCACATGTTATTTCCTGTGAACGTTTCCGTTGTATCCTGAGAGAGTGATCGTCCAATTGGTAAGCTCATTGATATTCGTAACAGACTATCTATTTACAAATACAAATCTCTATAATGTTTAGCCAGCTTAATGCGATATTTGCCTAGTTAGTACGATTGGTTTTGGGATGTCCCGACAGTAGTCCCGTATGAATTGTGTTTAAAAAGTCCGGTTAAAGCGATACGGTTTAATACGATATGGTTTTGTGGCCCCGTCGATCGAATTGCAACACCTAATACGATATTTGCTCAGATGTCCAACAAAAACTCCAATTTTTCCCTGAAAAATCTACGACGGATCGAGTTAGCATTATTCCCCCTAATGTGACACCGGATCGAAATCTGGGAGTCCAATTTTGCTCGTATGTATTAGTGTGCATTGTATAAGATGTGATCAGGATTTCGCAGCACATAGCGAAATTGTCCACAGAAGGTGCGCGACGCGTACATAACTTGAACAAAATTTAAAAAATGATCGCTTGACAAAAACAATAAATTCGGCTAATACGATAATTATTGAAGGCGATCAGTTTTTGAAGGTCCCATCAGTATCGTATTAAGCGGGCTCGACTGTTTTACGGACTCTAAGGGACCGTCACAATTAGTCCGTTATATGGAAAGTCTGTGTTTAGGAGGCACATGTTTTAAGAAACTTATTGGATGTTACGAAAATTTGCTAATTCGACATACCAAAAATATGCCAAAATATGCAAAAATAACTTGTTGCTCGAACTAAAACATTGGAAAATGAAAGCCTGAAAGTGAGAAAAACAATTTCTTTAATTTATACATGAAATTTCAGTACTGAAATAATCGTGATCCATTTTGGGAATTATAATGACCAAAATGAAAACTTTCTACGAAAAAGTAAAGAAATTTTTGTATTTTTTGACACAAGTCTTGTGAATTTGATGCCTGTAAAAAAAAGTATTATAGAATGTCCTTTATACGGAAGTCAGTCAAAGAGGCATTAGGCCCTAAGGAAGCAATTCCGTTCCTGCCAATTCCGCCTTAAGGAGACCCGTTATATAGAGATTTGATCGTCCGACCCAATCGATTTTGGTCGATTTAGCTAAAAAATCAATTGCAGTCTGGTGGAGTGTACACACCTTAAACCATGATTTGCTCACTTGTTATCTGTTGCTGAAGAACTTCAGTCACCACAGCCTGAGACTGTGAACAGTGGTCCATTGCTGCTCCAACGGACGTATTACCAGAACGAGCTAAATTTCAAAGAAATGTAATTAGATTCTCTACGAGGTATATCAGATAACCAAGGTTGTTAAATTAGCTCTGAACGGAGGCCGTTTCCAGTAAGCGATTATGCAAGCAATTTGCTTTCTTTTTCAGAGATTAGAATCAGGAAAGTCGGTGTGCCACCGTTTGTGATTTTGTAATTTTCCTAATTACAATCTTGCCTGATGGAATAAAACTAAAACCCACCCAAAAACGACCACAGGTGAGAACATGATCAAAATGCGTGCACAACCCAATTTGAAAAATATCGAGTTTGCATAATTCTGGGCAAAACGACTAGCTATAATTTTCCGAACGCCAGATAGAGTCGAAGTTATTCGACTTTTTGCTAGAAGTCCAATTTCGAACCTACCAAATTACACACTACCAATCAAAATTTTCAAGAATAGCGCGTTTCTCAGAACTTGTAATTACTCTAAACTGAGTTCGTTCCACCGCTAGTAATTAGTATCGACCAAATTAATTTAAAAACTTACTCAAATGAGAAGTAATTCGTTTCGTTGCGTTGCTTTACCACGGAGAGGTCACCCCTGAGATTTTCACATTTCTCATTGTACAACCAATCAAATTAATGACAAATCCAATACCTCTCACACCATGTCCTATTTGTCCAATATCAAAAAGCATTATCCTCAAATAAATATTCCTTATATTTAACTGGAGCGCTAAAATCTCTAGGGAAGAACGGACAGGCCAGTCCTAAAGCATGTAGGCAAGAAATCGGCAAATCAGTTGACAAAAATTGACCTTACCAGTACCAGTAATACCGTTGGTCGGCAAATACGTGAAGTTGTTCGGTTCGCTCATACGGTAACCAGATCTGGAATGCGGACCGCCACCTACGGAATAAATTGTTAGCACAAATTATAATTTTGTCATTGTTCAGAAAAGCAAAATATCGCGCAGTGCAAGTATTCCAAAAAAATCCTTTGTCTCACACCATTAGTTCGTTTTTCTAGTCCGTTAATCAGTTTCGTTGTCTATTTTCCTGTGCCATTAGTTATGAATTAGTGATCAATAACTGACTCAACAATAACAATGCCCTCTTTAAAACCAAAGCTCACATTTATATTGGATTGAACCTTAAGCCACAGGCACGGAATTCGACACAAGCGGGATACCACAATAATGCAGACGCCGACAGCACCGTACCGCAATGAATTAGGGCAATTCAGGAACACTCAGAATTTCCGATTTACGGAAGCATTTCGTTCCGAATTGGGGCCGGACAATACCAACGAATGCCAGAAAGTACTGCCATTTTGGCAGTAACCTTGAATCGGGGAGCCCAAGTAACCTTGCTGGATCAGTTAAAGATGTCCTTCAACTCTGAACCAGAACGTCAAAGTGTACGACTTTACATAAGAATATGACAAGACAACGTACTCCGTATTTGTTCATATAATTTGTTTTCTACACGGTTGAACATTCGGAGATTGAGTCCGATAATGGCATCAGCCAAAGCTGTTGAATTCTTAGCCTTGTCCAACCGAGAAACGGTGTGTTAATTAAAGTGACAAATATTTTCCTTACCACTGGAACAGACGTACATTTTGCATTCTACTGAATTTTCAATAAGCTCATCCTTATATGGTGGGATAACACAAATCAAGTGATTCTGAAATAATATCGAGTCGATGAAGATAAGAATTTCGTTCGAAAATAAAAGAACATGGAGTCATGGGCTCTTTACCCATGAGAAACATGGAAGGCAAACCGATTTTTGAATACCTGTGTCAAATTATTCTTGAGAATTTTAGCTCTGGCTTCCCACAACAACTGTCCTTGTGCCGATTTTTCTTGGAACATAACTTTGGTGTCCTTCAGAAAGTTTTTCCCAATTATGAATAACTCCTCTCCTCCAATGGCAAAACATTTCTCCAGTGATTTCTTACAAATTTCTGGCTGGCCAGGAGGTTGTGCTGTGACAGAATACATAAATGGTTCTTAGTCCTGTATGTTAAGAATTCAAAAAAATCCGACAAAAAACTTAAGACAAACTTACTGCAAAGTGTCGATAAACAAGCTGCGACTAGAGTCTCGTCGGCGCCTTCAGAGTTGATAATAGTAGTTTTGAAAATCAGCCGACAGGTCGTTGACCTATTTCTGGTTGAAGTCGCATGGTTATCTGGAAATCTCTGCTCCACATCCACATTTCTTTCCTTCAGAATCCCAACACAATCGCAGCTAATTTGGGTTAAAATTTTTTAACTGATTTATTTTATTCGCACATTAGTGGAAGACCATTTACGAACGCTTAGAAAGCCAGGTTCACCTTATCAACATTTCTTTTGATGGTTCAAACTCAATTTCAATATGCATTGTGCCTTCGACCTTTTTCTCGTTGCAAGGAGTTGAACTCTTTCCACTAACTTTGCAAGCTTGGTAGAACATGTGCGGACTGACCTTCTCTTGGCCACTACCAATGAAAATCTGAAGCGTTGCAGGTTTATCATATCCACTGAATACAAAAAATAGAGTTAAATTAATTATTTACAAGAGAGCACACTACGTTCAAATTATTTCAATTCGTGTGTTCATGCTGTTAGTGCTAATGCCGTGGGATGTTGTTTGGCTATATTGAACAAGCACGAACGAATGGGTTAATAATTCGAATGCATTCCTTGCGTTCCAATTCTTTCCTTTCTTTGGAATTAGTTTATATGCCTCTCCAATACGAAAATTTGAAGTTTTCATGATATAATGGTTACGAAAATATGGAATGACGTGGTTTTGTCTAGGAAAAATTATTCGACAAGCAAACATGTTTGCGATCCAATTAAATGTGCAAAATAATTTATGTCCTGATGAGTATACAGGACTTTTAGAATCTGGACGAGAAGCATTTCTTTTTGGAGCTCCTAAATCTTTATTTTCAATTAGTATATTTGTAATGGACGGTAAAATAGCGGGTTGTAGTTTTACCCGAATGGCGGAGGTGCTTGACCTCGCCGAGGAGCATTGTTAATCAGTCGTCCTGAACGTCAGGAATTGTTAAGAGCTATGTTCGTTAATGATGCAAAATTAGGATATTCCGAATTCGCGATTAGTTGGGAATACAATAAAAATTATTTTGATAAATTGTACTCTTAAATTAGTTTGGTTGTCAAATTAAAAGGAGGAATTACGTCATAGCTTTTTCAACTATCTTAATCAAGTCAATAAAATTAAATATATACTTACATAAGCTGAACGGTTGGAAACCCATTTCCTGTTCGATCTTTAATCGCCCCTCTACTCCCTTCGGTCTGATATCTGTGAAGGAATGACATGACACGTTTATTTGTTGTCTTTTTTGTTCATTCCAACCATCTACTTTCAATATATGGATATTGATTGTTATTAAATCCAAAAGAAATTTGGATCCTATTTTAGTATAACCTTAGTGTTTAGCGTACCTTGTCCGATGTTGTTCTTCAGGTTGAATCAAAATTTGAAGCTGAACTCTTCCATCCCTTGAGACAGGGGCCAGAGAGGAAGCAAGGGCCCGTCCAGATCCAGCCATGACTTTATTTCCAGATCTGTTTCGTAGGGGGGGGGGGTTGCTTCGGTTTACAGAGCTTGACCCCGGTAGTTGACTTTGCTGGGGTACGAAAATTAAATCGTGATCTCTTTCTCGGTAGTACCGATAAAATTGGTAACGCGTGAGCTGATGAAATCTGGGTGGCTCCCTTTTGTCTTCCTCCTGCCGGCATTGGAGTTATCTTCTCAGAAGCAGCATTTGTTGGGGACCTACGAAAAGGAACTGTAACTAGTGACTTTGGAATAAACTGTTATTTGTAGCAAAAGCTAAGAACAATTCAATGAGTTCGTTCTTTGTTGATTCCTTACATTTTCCCTGTTGACCAGATTGGTCTCATAGGGTTGTTAATGAATGCAGCGCCAGCAACCAACGACTTCTTATAATAACTGCTTGAGCTTTCAGGCGTTTCAGGCTTCTGTCCAAGAATTTTCTAGAGGAAGATAGGACAATTTTTTTATCAATATTGCTTGGACGAAATTGCTTCCGACACTTTGCTCTTTTCTTTACTGAGCTACCGTCTACCGTTCGCTGTATGATTTCGTATTCGTGCTTTAGCAAAAGTTTCCAAAGTCGCTCACTTTCAAATAGTAGGCAACAGTTTTATCGCAACTACTATACTATTAAAAAAAAGTTTCCCAAAGCCAAAGTCGCTAAAAATAATGTTCAAGACTTCCTTCAAATATAATTTAGAATGCCGGTATCAAGCAGTGCAGTGTTCGATATGCAGGTGAAATTCAAAAATGTCAACTTCGAGGCTCCGAGATTCCTTGAAACTCTGCTTCACTTGAAGGATTCATTGGATTTCATGTCCAGTAATTGGATCTATTAGACTACGCGGGTCTCAGTTTGACAAGTTCTGCTTTTGCTTAACAAAATGGGCAAAACTGATTAAATGTTGAGAATGATGTACGATAACACATTGATAACTTCTAACAATCTCAGCACATCACTTTCTAGTTTTCGCAAACTGATGTAAATTCTAAATTAAGGAATACCAGCAAACTCGTAAAGTGAGCGTTTTTTTCTATCATGCATTTAATGCAATACCTGGTAAACATGAACTTGACGTTGAATTCGGCTTATTCTCTTGGGGGAAAAATAAATCGCATCCTGTAGCTAAGAAGAGCTCAAGTAAACTAAGTTGTTCGAATCCTTATCTGCTGTTTCAAGTCTCTTGGCACTAATACTATTAATTATTTCGCTAATCGC
>JAQGCM010000746.1:0-20881 GCA_034699705.1 Hymenaphorura dentifera
ATCGATCGAATAATTTTGAAGACAAAAAAAAAGAACAAAAATCATCCCAAAAATTCTTTGCGACAATTTTAGTCTTGCTCAGTAGCACTGATTTTGGTCGACATTTTTGCTTGTGGGGATGATTGTCTACTCAAATAACTCAAATTCTAATCCTTTGTTGGACTTTCGGTGCGGGTGCGGGTATTTAGGGAGCGACTTGCTTCGCTATTACTAAACTAAACTGTCCCATGGGACACTTGGGACAGGGAGTAGCGACCGGAGCGAACCGAATAAGAAACAGATTTGCTTTGAAGATGAAGAGGATTCGGATTCGGATTATTCGGAATTCGGATGCTGTGAGAGTTTGGTCCTCTCCTCAGTCAGTCAGGCAGTCAGTCAGTCAGTCAGTGTTCATAAAAATAAAATGAAAAGGAGCAACTTGGACCGACTAACTACTCGGAGCAGTTTAGTTTTCACAACTTCTTAACTCTTAAGTCTTAACTCTTCCCTTGCATAAACAAAACATGAATGGAAGGAGTCATCATGCGTTGCATGTTCCATTGCATTCATTGATTTAAAAACAAACTCACTCGACTCAAGCTCAATTGCCAGCCAGCCGCAACCCGCAACCTCTTCATCCTTATTTGTAAACTTGTGATTTTGTTCATACAAACATGTCTCCTATATTAACATAATTACGAGACGAACTACGAGACGACGACGACGACGACACTTTCACAAGAACCCAAAAAGCCCGACTCGAAGCAAAACCCCGAAATTTCGGAGCTAACAGAACGCAAACGCATCGTACGCCAGTTACTAGTTACTAGTTGCGCTGCAGAGTAAGTGCATTCACTCATTTCATTTTGATTCATAATTTTCATGAATTAAATTAGCTGCATGGTCTGCTCTGCTCCTGTACTGGGGTTAAAAATAAATTGCGCTGTGCTGTGCTGAGTGCTGACTCAAACTGCGCTGACGAATGGCTTTTTGACATTTTTTTTGACCTAGTGATGGGTGAGGTGACAAATTACGCCGTCGTTTAATTAATTAAAATGAGCCGAAGCAAGCAGTAGCAGGTCGGGTGCAGGAGCTCGTGCTAACTGCTAATCCAAAGTTTTTCCAAAGTGCTAAGCGGGAATCCTAACAAGTTCTGACAAGTCAGCGGAATTAAATGCTCAACGATTAGCTATAAATAGAATTGCAGCTGCAGCTGCTGCTGCAGGCAGGCAGGCTTGACAGGCTTGCTTGGCATTATAAATCGCAATTTGCAATCACATTTTACATTACATAATGTGCGATTCAGATTCAGATTCAGTCGAACTCCTCCATGGACTTGGACAAAGACTATGTAGACTTGGAATGGACATTTTGCGACAATTTTTTTTTTGAAATTTGAGATGAGATGAGACAAGCAGATAGCAGACAAGCCAGCAATCAAAAGATAGACACGACAAGCCAAGTAGCCAAAGTATTTTTTGTGAAATTTGATCCCATCCGTCCGACTCGACGAGCAACAGCAAACCAGAACCGAACCGATTCCGAGCCAGCACACCAAGAGAAATTTTGATTCAAGTTATGTTCAAGTAAAATTATGCGGACTTTTTGTCGAAATTGTATCCCGAAATCGCCAGGTCCAGGTTGTTCAAAATAAGAAATGCATGAATTTTAAAGCTCAAATTGCAATGCCAAGCCTGTCCTGTAGCCAAAAATCTTAAGTTTGGGTCGAAATCTGTGACGAACTCCATCGTAATCTGAGTGGTTCAATTGAGATGATTGATTTTGAGATGAGAAGTTAAGCCCTTAAACCCTAACCTAGGGCACTGCACTGCACTGCTCTGCTCAATTCAGCTGAGTGAGCCTTAGGTTACGTAACGCAAAACCTCTTGCCTGTCTCAGTCTCAGTCTTAATCCCAATCTCAACTTATCTGGTCGGATCGGAGGACCCTTAGTTTTATTTTAAAACCATACCCTTCACCCTTGTCCATTTACGAAGGACTCCCTTTTTTTTTTTGGTTTGGTTTGAAATTAACCAGATCATCTAAATTTTGACGACCCGCCGCGAGCTAGCTACCCGACTTTTTGCCTCGACCTACTTGCCTGCTGCTGCGCTGCTACTTTTCGTTTTTGAGAAAAAAATCGGGGAATCTACTAACCCAATCAGACAATTCTTCTCCGTGTCTGCCGAAAGCCGTTGGATTTAAAAATTCCATTAAGTCAACAAAAATGGCTCTAAATTTGGGAAACCTGAGCCACCCGCACTCTGCTCTGAAGCAAAAAGGCTTTTAGTTGTTACAAGTTGCAAGTTTTGGGAGTATTCATTTACACACAGAAGAGGAGTCAAAAGAGTCGACAGAGTTAGGACAGGAGACACTACTGCTACTGCTGTGCAGTCTGCTCTACTCCCGGGTCCGGGTCCGGGTATAATTTCTTCTTTTGAACATTGACCTCTGACATGACAAACAAACTGTTGAATGTATCAAAAACTCAACAAATGTAGGAGCCAAAGCTAAGCTGGGCTGGGCTGGGCTGTGTTGGACCCGGGTTCGGTCCGGGTATTTAGTTTTTGTCTCACTAATGCTCCGAGTTAATGTGCGCATAAAATGTTTGCTTGCTCTTTTCTCTCACACATGGCATGTGCAATGTGCATGCGCTTTTGAGAAAAAAAGGCAGCAGTCGTCGTCGTCGTCGACGAAAGTAGAAAAACTTCTAGCTACTAGCTAGCTAGACAGAGACGACTCTTCTGAACCGAACTGAACAACCCGAATTTTAGCTACTAACTCGCTCAAACTTGTTAAGAGACGATGGAATTAAAGAGACGTTTGAAATTTATGACCCAATCCTCCCCGGCATTGTGTACTATGTATTTGTCACCCAAGGAATCGTCGTTATTTATAACCTCGGCCCCGAAAAACACCATCGTCTTCCTCCCGACAACATTCTCAAGAAACAACATGAAATTTAGGAGCAAAGCACAGCAATCCGCTAAAGCAATTTGAATATAAGAAAATCTGGGCAACTTTAAAACTTGGTGCTGGTCGAAATTTATTTATTTCAACAAAGATCCAGAGAGAAGAAAAAGTTTGCTCGAAATCTTGGCCAATTTGAGTCCGACGTTGTCAAATTCATGCAAAATCTCGACTCAAATTCATGACATGACACATGAGTCAGTCAGAGCACTCAAGCAGTGCAGTGCTTTGGTGGACTTTTGATGTTTTCGAAGGCTCTGGTACTTTTGTCACCCAAAAATATAAATAAATGGAATTGTTGAGTTAGTTAATGGACTCATTTAGAGAGACAAGCCTTTCCTAATACCCGGGTGTTGTGGACTAGAACTGCACTGCACTGCAGACTGAGCGAGGCGGGACTCTGTACTGTAGACCCTAGACTCTCGATAATTGTCATGTAGTAAGTTTGAATGGAATCGAAGCGGATTCCATTCATTCCGCATCCATGTGTCCCTCCGAATCTTTCAAGAGGCTTCAAAAATTGCAGACTCAAGAAATGAGTGTCAAGACGACGATCAGTGGAGGAGAAGGCAGGGATGCGATTGCGATGGGATGAGGATAATGACGGACAGTCAACAGCTGAGCTGAGCTGAGTCGAAATGAACCTTCTTTTTTTCGGTTCGGTGAAACTAGTTACCCGCTAAACGATACTCAAATGCAACTGGAAAAGCCAGGCAGCCAGGCAACATTTTTTCGGTCGTAGTCGTCGTAGTCGTAGAGAGAGATGACGGGAAACGGTAAATTGTGTTGAACTCACAGGTGGATTAGTTGAGAGTGAGTTGTAAATTTGGAGGACAAGTAGGCTGTCAGCTCTGAGCACACATTACACACATCCACACTCTCACAACACTCACATTTAAATCACCCAAACCAAAACCAATACGACGAATACAACCAACATTAGTATCCAGCTTACGCCTTACGGCTTTTTTGCTTTGGCATTGGCTTAGCTTACATAACATACAAAGTTTGGCTTTCACTTTCTCAACAACAAGAAAAATACGACAAAAATAAAATCAGGATACACAACACAGATCCGCAGGCCAAGGGTTCTCAAAATAATTAATTAGCAGGGGCTAATTATGCAGATTTTTGTGCAGAATGTACGCAACGCAATAACAGAAGTCAAATTATTGGCACTAATTAATTAATTTTGTAAACTGCTGCTGCTTAGATTTTTCTCTTCCTTTTTTTTGGCATTTGGCTAGAATTTGACTAGAATTTGGTCGTGGGTTGGTTCTGGTTCTTGACAAATTAGACTCGGAAGACACCACGGCATGGCAGGCAGGCAGGCGGGCAGACACGGGCATTTAGAAAAATGAAGTTCGAATGAATAAATTGAATTCTGTCAGCTAAGGTGACGCCTAAATTGCTTAGGGACAAGAAAAATACTATTTTCCATGGACTTGACTTGTTGATATAAATGCTCCCTTGCCGCTAACGTTTGCTTATCTTTCAACGCCCCGCAGGATCGAACTCCGATTCCTCCCACCTCCTTCCAGGCTTTTAGCAAATATTTTGCTAAAGGTTTCTGGACTAATTCTGGAAAAATTCTGGAAAAAAACTAATGTTTAATTTAACTCTTAATTGAGCAATTAAATAACTAATTGAACATTATGTGCAGTGCAGTGCAACGCATAAATACATTTGCCCGACATTCCTTGCAATAATGCAATGCAAGGAAATGGTGCGATGGCGAATGTAAACGTAATGTGTTTGTGCTCATTGATCGTTTAGCTCGACTAAATTAAATTAGGCGTGTAAATTCCTTCACACTTATTTCACGGGTAGATGCCAAGAAATGCTGGTGCTGGGATTGCTCCGAAATTCGGGCATAAAAAATTTCACCGTTCACAGTTCCGTTGTGTTGAGTTGAGGGGAAAAGATGCAATGTATTCATGCCTTTGGATTCACATTGATTTTGGTCTCTGCTGTGCTGGTGCTGGTCGTGTTGGTGTAGCTAATGGGACAAAATCACTTTTAAAGACGATGGAAAATTAGGAGGGTTCCGGGGTTGAGTTGAGTTGGTTGCAAATTGCAAAACTACTACCGAGCAGCAGCAGCGGCGGCAGAGTCTGCAGAGTAATTTAACACATAATTGTACTCTCCACGACTCGACACCGAATGGTGTTGCATGTTGGATCGCATGGGCTGAGAGTGAGAGCAGGAGCAACAAAAAATTGGTGACAGTGACAAAATGCCCGTACAAATTGCTAAATACCCGTTGAAATATGCTCCAAAATGAACCAACCCAACTTCTCAATCCCATTCCCATCCCATAAACTTTAGCCCTAAACTCTCAAAACCACATCTACACACTTTCGTTTAAAAATTTTTTTTTTGGCTGAGCTTGCTTGGGCCTGGAATGGGACATTTCACGGGCTGTCGCCAACTCGTTTAGTGTCAATTACTCAAGATATAAAATCTTGTAGACCTACTACCCGCTTGCTTTTAATTGTTCTAAGAATGTGGATGGACAGACAGGCAGACGGACGGACGGACGGACGCGTGCATCGCAAAATCCACATATTGGTAGGCCGTAGACGCAGACTTTTTTACCTGAATAAAATGGTCCAAGAAACTTTTTTAAAAAAAACTAGGAAGCACGCTACATTCCTGCTGCAGTCCGCCCAAATAATTAAACATTGATCTCGACGTACGTAGGTGGTTCATGTGCCATCATTTAATTACAACTTTGCTAAGTCTGTCAATATTTTGCCTCGCACACGTCCTCAAGAGTGTTTGGCATGCGATGCGTCAATTTGTCCTAATACATAGACTGACTCCCTCAGAACAGGACCAGATCAGATTGCATGGTTCAGACCTATGTACGCATGTATGAATTTAAATTGGAGCAGAAGAAAGATTAAAATTTAAAAAATGTGCTTGTTTGTCTTGTGCTGACGATTAGTCATTACAAGTAGTGCATTTTTTTTTCATGAGGTCAAAGTTGAGCATTTGAGGACAAAAGTCTGCTTGTTGCTGTTGCTGTTGCTCCTGCTGCCTGACAGTCGTGAATTTTTATGACTTAATTGTTGCCTTGCATAATTACTAATTACATAGCATGCATACATTGTACATTGTATCTCATCTCATCTTCAAAATTTGCAACTTGCAATTTTGCACTTGTTGCAATTTCAATGCAACAACGGCAACGTGCAACGTGCATGCATGTTGACAAAAAAATGTGTTACGTTGTGCGTGCAGTGCAGTGCTGGGTAATCTCGAGTCTCTTAATTTTTCCTCTTGTTCTTCTCATTTTCATTTTCAAATCTAAATATGCAGTCCTCGTCTCATGAGGAAGGACGGAAGCTGCTTCCTGACGAAACTGACGATCGCCCTAAATCCTCAAGCCTCGCAATCCTCAACTTCTTCACAAAAGTTCCTTCCTCAGATTCCAAATTCTCTGAATCTGCTCTCTACTTCTTCTCCGCTTTGACATCATGGCTTAAAAATAAATCCCATTCTTTACATTCTTTGACTTGTTCTACCAAATTACCACCGTTCCATCACCAGGCAAATGGGTCAAACAACACACACGAGGCAATAGGCAATGCAATGCAATGCAAAGCAACGACTCCTCCAAGTTAGCGTGAGGCGTGAATGCGAATCCTGCATAATTTCTGGTACATATTTTAAAGGTTGTACGCGAAACCAAATAAAATCGCGAATTTAAAACTGGGTGGCTGCAGTGCGGGCTCATCTTCGCCGATCTGGAATCGTCAGGGTTGCATGTATGTAGAACATAGTTTGTCTCAAGTCCCAAAGGCCTAATTGTTGTTGAACTGACCTATGACCTTGGGGCTAGTTATAGCTAAGCCAACCAACAGCCCCAGCGGAGAAACTGAAACAACCAAAGCATTCTGAAAATATTTACTTTGCGGTGCGGTGAAGATCGAAGATGAGAACATCGAAAAGTCGACAATGTGGCACGTACATAGTGCGTGAAGCTCGTGCTCATTCTAAGAGTTCGACTTCGAACGACTTGGTTATTTTGTAAATTTTGTATTGATGGGAGGATGGGACTGAGGCGTTTTGCGATTACGATTGCGATGCGTTGTTGAGAGAAGTTTGTGTGGAGTGTGCCGAGTGTTTTGTTAAAACAAAGATGAGTTTGTGTAAATAAAAATATAAATGTGTGCTTGGATCTTGCATGTAATGTCGTTGGAATGGAATGGAAGGGTAGTCAGGCCAGTCAGGGTGTCGAAGAATTCATAAACAATTTTATCGCTGGGATCACAAAATCACAATCACGAAACGAACGCCAATCTTTTTAGCTCACCCAAGTCAGAGCCAGAGCCAAGTTTTTTCATAATCGCAAATCTTACGCACGATTTGCTTGGCTTTCCATTGCGATTTAAATCCTTTTTTTCTTCAAATCTTTGCCATTCATTTAAATTTTTTGCATTGCAATTGCAATTTGATCCTTCCTGCTCCCCCGTGCAGTTCTCTCTCTGTTGTTTTGCAAAATTTCCATTGAAGCTTGCAATGCAACGTCAATTTGAATTTTAAATGCCATGCACGTTGGCCTTAGATGAGTCGTCGGGGCTTTTAATTTTTGCGCGTATCGAATTGGTAATGTGGAATGTATTCATGGCAAAGTTGTCAAAATATTTAGATGCAAAATTGAAAACAAATTGTGTCGCACTTTTGCTCATCGATCTTAAACAAATAAGCTTTACATGCATTGGGAACAAGGCAAGGGTGAGGATTTTTAATTGGTCAGTTATTGCGAATGAAGCACGTGTTAAATTTCGACATTCGCATTCGTGCGTGACATTGAGACAGACAGACAATGTATAATTGTTGAGATTAATAAATTAAGAAGAACGAAAGCTTAGTCAAGTCAAGCGTCAATATTTTTCACATGCTGCTCGCAGGTCGCATGCTTCAAATCCAACAAATTATCTTGCGATTTTAGCCCTATCGCCTGTGCTTATTTTTAATTTTATACTCCTGCTCCACCTACTCATCCGCATTCTTCATATAATTGAATACAATTAGATTTGGAATTTGATCCTTATTTTGAGCATTCAAAGATTGAAAATTTTGCACTGTTTGTCACCGTGAAATGCGAAATACTTTTGCTTTAGGAGCTGTTAGGCTGGGAAGGTTGGGATTTTCTTCTAAGAAATATTTAAGAATCCTATTTATTATTTACTCTGAAAAATCTACAAAAACAACAACGATTGCGTAACTTTGCTTTGCAAGGAAATGTCTGCTTGCTACAACGTTGCTTGTTGGCAATTTCCAATTTGCAAATTGGCGAACGAACTCAACGAACGAACGACACAGAGAACAACTCAATTATAGTTTTATTTGACTATTCGATTCCTGCACGTCGACGTTAGTAGTATTTCATTTCTTAACAATAAACAACAACAATGAACTGAGTTTTGTTTTGAGCACTACGACAATAAGTACGAACCATGCTCCATTGTTGTCATAAAATTCTATGTAGTCAGTAATAGTGAAACTTGCTGCTACTTTGCTAATTGGTTGCATCAAATGGCTACTAATTGGGAGATAATTGAGTAGAAACAGAGCCAGTTTCATACAACAAGCAGTTGGGTGTTGGGTCGCAAAGAAACCAAGAAAATTTAGTCGAAAGGTTAGAAGAGGTTTTTGTTTTGTTATTTTTTTTTGACAGAGTTTAGGCAATTGTATGTTTTTGGGTGAAAAATTGTCAAACTTTTGCAAAAAAATGTAAAATTGAAAGCCCTAAAGTAAGTGATGAGCAAATTTACAACTTTGCATCGCATGGTTTTTAAGGCATTCAATTCAACATTTTAAATTAAAAAACCGAATCAAAGTTGTTGTTTTTTGAGCTGAGCTGAGTTGAGCTTATCTACGACTCTGCTTGCTCCTGCTACCCGGGTTTTTTGATTCTGACTTTTTGCCTTGTGTACCAGAGTCTTCTACTGAGACTTGTTCGAGAGTTGGGCTGTGCAAGGCCGGGTCCGAGTCGGGTCGGGTCGAGGCAGACTAAGTAACAAACGTACATATGAGTTTTGTAAACAATCGTCGACTATTTTCTCAATTCTCATCAGCTTCCACCACCTCTGTTGACAAATTTTTGTTTTAAGATCACATTCACCAAAAACAAAACAAAATGCGTCTTGTCTCAGTCGAGTCGACCTCATCAGTTTCTGCATGGTGAATTTCGTGAGTCCTCCTGCGAACGAACGAACGAACCGAACGAATTCAAAGTTTTGAGAGTAACAAATAATTGCTTGTTTCATTTTGATGTTGGGCCTGTTGGGCTCGTAAAAAAAAGGGTAAAGGTAAATCACATCACTCAGACTCAGAGTCAGAATGGAATGGAGTTGTTTGGCTCCACCAGATTTGATTTCATCGTTAGCAAATAAGCATTAGACCACGTCACCGTCACGTTAAAAAAAAAGAGTATCAATTTCTCTGCAAAGCAACCAAGCAAATTGAGTCGTAAAAACTCAGCAGCAGCAGCTTACTCCGCTCAGCTCACAACGGAGACTTTTCATCTGCTCTGGACTGGAGTCTGGAGTCTCGACTCTGGAGGAAGCATTCATGGTCGAAACAAGCCGAAAAAGTCGAAACAGCATGGGATTTTAACCCGTAAATTTGTTCTTCTAACGAATCCAAAAACTCGAAATGTGCGTTTAATTTTGCGATTTTTGCCACAGAGCCGACACGTTTCGATAATTTCAGAAAAACGCCGAAATGTGTTGATGATAAGTTAGTTTCCCTTGTCAGGTTGAGAGAGGTACTTGAAGCTTCTTACATACATTGAAATGCTTCACGATTTCCAGCATCAGTTATGCGATACCTAGCCCGAATCCGGGTAGCTCAGTGCCCGGTACCTGGGGAACCTTGCCTTGCAGTCGTTATCAATGTATGGGGCAGGTGGGACTCGACAACGAACGACTACGAGACGACTAAGACTAGGCCTAATTGGATAACAAGGAGATCACGTCACGAATCACGATCCCACGATACAAACGACAGACTGACTAGTGACTAGTGACTCGTCAAAGTCAAACAAAATCTCAATTTTCATTCCACTCGACTGCGACTCGACCCCTTTTCCTGCTTCCTTTTAGCCTGCTCTGTTAAAATTTTGTGAATTTCTGCTCCATTCCTTTAGATCAAGTTTACGTAATTCATTCATTCGATTAATAAACAGTACAAGATGTACAAGCAAAGTATGAAATGAATGCAATTGCAGAGCAGAGCAAACAAAATTTCCATTCAAATCAGCGCAAAAAAGTTTTACTTTGTACAAGAGAAACAAACAAAATAATGACAAAACCGAAATGACAGTTACTTTTGTGTCACTCTGTAAAAATACATGTAGGTATTTATGGTTGTAATTAATTAGTTAGCTTAGCAGCACTTGAGTAATCAAATGCACGGCACTCACAACACAACTCTGAGCCGGAGTCAGAGCCCATTCCAGACAGACAGACTATGACTCTGACTCTGACTCTACAGCCTTTCACATTTGACTGACTAATTTTGCAAATTATAATTAGAGTTTGGTAAAACTGTACTAGCACCTCTCCACCACGCATTTTGATGTCATATTTTTAGTCATTTCCACGCAATGCACTTACTTGTAGTGTAAATTACTCGTCGTGTGAATCCAACGAATGATTCACACCAACCAAGCAAGCCAGAGATAGACCCGACCACGACCAGTCAACAATAAAATCAAAGTCATAAATTGATGCTCAATTAATTGTAATTGCTGCTCCTGCTCTTACTCTTACGCAACAACAATGCAAATTGGCAAAGTGTGACAAAAGTAATCTTTTTTTCGTCTGAAATGCAATGCAATGCTGAAAAAGGTTCAAATGACTGACTAGTTATCTAGACACTCAATTCTCCGAGCCAGGTTTTGCAATAAAAATCCGATCATGTACTACCAATTTGATTCATTTGATGTGCTGTAGCTGTATGTTGCTGAAAGCTGATTTGATTAGACTGAAAATTGAATTACGTCATTAGATTACATGAATTAAAATTGAATGACACGTCAGCTCAGGTTCAGCAATAGTACTCTCATTATGAGAGTCTCGTGTACCTGGAATGGAACCTAAAATTTATGTTGAACCACTTTGTGTAGAAGTGCAAATGCAAATCCAAATGCAAAATTTCCAATGAAACTTCTTTAGTAGCATGAAGCAAATTAGCATATTTTTATTGCAGTAGTTTTTTGCAAATTACAAATTTGCAATGTGAAGCAAAGCAACCAAATCTGTCCTGGCTGTGCTGTGGTCGTAAATACAATACATAAATTGCGCTCGGCTAACACCTGAATCCACTAAATAATTAATTCCACTTAAATGCCGTACGTTACGTACGCGTTAGTACGTAGCTCGTAAAATTAGTTTGCATTTAGTGGGCACAGTTTGCTTGCAGCCGCAGCCTTGCAGTTGGAGTGCAATTTGAACATTTTAAATTTTACAAATTGAGCAAGTGACAAATCTGATCAGCAAATCTGTGAATCTGGATTCTGGAATCTGCAGGCATCTCCTGAAAATTATTTAGTTGCTCCAATTCCTTTGGCCTGCTACTTGCTACTACAACTAAGACCACCCGACCACCAGCATAGTCATTGACTAATTAAACATTCTCAGCAACAATTGAACTGATTGCATTGCATTGCATCACAATAATCAACTTTGCAGTGCTTTTTTTAGTGCTAATTTTAGTGCGAAAGTTGCGAATTGCGAGCGATTGCGAGTTAAGGAGTGCGTTGCGTTTTGTTCAAGTCGACTTGGGCTTCGCCCTCTGTCGTCTCTCCCAAAATAATTTTGCTTCACAACCCGCCAACCCTGTCAAATTTTTGAGTTCATTTCACATCCTGTCCCACTTCCACTTCTGACACTTGACACTTCAAAAGTTGACACTGACAGACTTCTGACTGTCAAAATTCGGCTAATTCGGTTAGTTAGTATTGTTGTTAACTGACTGGGCTGGAATACTGTCTCATTCCTGTCAGTCAGTCAGTCAGTCAGCATCACAGTCACGGCCAGCAGGAGAGCAGGCAGAACTGAAACCGGAACCGGAAGTGAGATCAGTAACAATAGTGACAGCTTGATTTCATATCGTACGTAGTCTTCGTTACTCGACTCGCCCGTCACCATTTTATGGACAGGGACACACCAAAGTGTTTGCGTGACCCTGACCACCTCATTCTACGACTTCCACCTCATATCAGTCGTGTCCCCCGCGGCGGCCAAGGTTTGGACCAATTCGAAGACCAGACCGCTCCTCAGGAACAGCTCCAAGAAGAACCTCAAGAAGAACAAGTAATGAATTAATTAATCAGTGCTTGCTTGGTCCATTTTTTTGGGAACCTTTTGATAGAAAGAAATTTGCAATTATTTAATTGGAGATCTTTGTCTTAGGACGACGACGACGACGACAACTCTACAATGGCTCCTCAGCAGCAGCCAGAGGTCAAGAGTTCTGCGGCGACAGCGGAGAAGCCGACGAAGATCATGACGACGAGGGTGTTGGTGCCAACGATTGTGTCGCTGCTGATTGACCTCATGAGTTTTACTCTGATTCTTCCGCTCCTTCCGTCGATTTTGCAGTACTACCGAGAGACTGACACGAGTGGACTCTACACGGCTTTCACTGTGCAATCAGAGAAATTGAGAAAGATTTTGGGTGCTCCTGAGAATGAATCGGAAATCGTTCTACTGGGTGGTCTGCTGGGCTCTTTGTTTTGCATTCTTCAATTTATATCAGCCCCGATCATTGGTGCGATTTCGGATATGTATGGGCGACGTGTGGCTCTTCTTGGTTGTATGGTAAGGTAGATATTTTTCAGTCAAATTTGGTACATTGTTGACATTTTGTGTGCGTTTTGCAAAATTTGTAGGCTGGAATCTGCCTGTCTCATGTGATTTGGATCGCTGCTGCAACTTTTCCAATATTCATTGTTGCTCGTGTGATTGGTGGGCTGGCCAGGGCCAATGTGTCAATCTGTACAACGATCGTGGCCGATGACTGTCCAGCTGCGCTCCGACCAAAAGGAATGGCACTCATTGGCATTGCATTCTCAATCGGATTCACTGCTGGTAAGGAAAACACGTAAAATCTGACAAATTTGAGAATTTGTTCAATTCTAAATTTGTGAATTTGTTTGATTTTGTCCAGGACCTGGTCTCGGAGCTTATTTTGCATCACACGGCGATCTGTCGACTCCAGCCATCGTGTCGTTGGTGTTGAGCATGTTGTCGACGCTCGTCATTTACTTCTTTGTCGACGAAACTCTGGCAATAGTAAATAGCCAATATACTTTATACTTTTCTCCTTTTTCTTTTATTTTTTCCAACCAAACTTTCTTTCGAATTTTTAAGGAGGACCGAAAACCGACAACACACTTTCCAAACGTCCTCTCTTTCATTTGGCCGCCGTTTTTGTTCCGGTTCAAGGCTGTCTCCGTCGGACCCAAACTAAGAAAATTAGGCTTCACTTATTTTCTCTACATATTTTTCTACAGTGGGCTCGAGTTTACGTTGACGTTTTTGACGCATTCCAAATTCCAGTGAGTTTTACAAAAATTTGAGCGAAATTTCCAATTATTGAATGCCGACTACAAATATTTTATTAACAATTATATCTTGTTTCCATTTGAAGGTACTCACCGGCTGACCAAGGAAAAATGTTCACTTGTGTTGGGCTTGCCATGGCACTACTTCAAGGGACAGTGACTCGTCGACTGACCCCGGACATGGAGTCGAGTGCTGCGGCCATGGGCATGATGATCACCATCCCTGCATTTGTCGTGATCGGGTTGAGTGAGGACAGTGTGGCACTGGCTTTCGGCCTCTTCTGCTATTCCATTGGTATGTCTCCCATTCCTCCTTCTCCTCCGCCGTTTTTAAATTAATTGCTTATTATTTTTTATGCAAATTTTAGGATCCGCGACTGTTGGCCCATGCCTCACATCAATGCTCGCCTCAAAAGTGTCCAAACCAAATGAGAAAGGTGTGGCTCTAGGGATTTTCCGTTCTTTGGGTGCATTGGCACGTAGTTTTGGTCCACTTTTTGCATCATCTTTGTTCTGGGGCTGGGGACCTACGACTGCCTACATTTTTGGAGGCAGTTGCATTTTGATGCCTTTGGTCCTCCTCTACTTTGCCACACACGACGACGACGAGGTCAAGAAGAAAGCTTAAGGTCAAGGTTGTCTCATGGTTCAACAATTCCATACAAACAACACAACGCTAACTTGTGGCTTTACATACATGCATTACCATTGCAATCGCAAAAGACAATAATATTTCCATTAGAAATAATTAATTGATTGATTGTTTAATTAATTGTGTCCTTGCTAACGTAAGGCTCAACACAATTTTGGTTTTGCCCATCGCCGTCCATTCCTAAAGTCCCGCAACACAAGTCCAAATAAGTATTTCATTTTATGCTCAGCATTCCACATTCCACATCCTGTCCAACCTGCCGGCCTGCCAAAAAGCTAAATGGTTGTCACACTATGTTTGCAATTAGCAATAATTAACAAAAAACGTATTATTTTGCAATTATTTTCTGTGCAATAGTCGTACTACAGCGAAAAATATTTGCATTTTTCCACAAGTAAGCGAAGAGTGAACACCTGTACAAATGCATGTTGTGTTTAATTTAGGGCCAGGTCGTCGCGTCGTAGCAAATATTTGAAGGTCTCTGTTTGGCTCACAAAACGACGAAATGTATTTTGTTTAAATTTAATTAAATTAAGCCAGAAGTCTGGACGCGTAATCTCAAGGTTTGTTAGTAAAAATATTTTATTATGCATTTGTTAATTCTGCACAGAATTTCAATTAATTAATTAAGGCAATTAGTTTGTTGTGTAAGTTTTGTGTACGTACGTAGTCGACCATAATTTGTACTGGGAACTCTAAATGTTTACATTGAAATGAATCCATTGCATTGATTTGTACCTGACCGACCGACCAGACGTGGCCAGGAAGGCCTATCAAAATAGTTAAACAAACATTCCTAGTAAATGCGAATACTAAAATGCCGACTTCTACTCGTACACTGATTGATTAAGGTGACTAAGGTGCATGGTAGTTGAAATTAATTTAATTTAAAAATTATTATTGTATTGTTATTATATACGCAGTTAAAGTTAAAGCTAGCTCCTAACTCTTGTTAAAGTTGATGGTTGTGTTTGTGGTTAATGTTAAAGCTAAGACAATTTAGATACTCAGAGCAGGGACGACTAGCTTCCTAAATTTATCAAACGTATTGTTGGTGAACTTTATTTATCTTAAATTTTTTGAAATATTAAAAAAATGAAATTCGTTTGGAACTAGAACGGGAACTGGTTGTGAGTTAAGAATTTATTTTGCTGCATTTTTGACCGAGACCCTCTGATCTGACTGACAAGTAAATAGCCGAATAATTTTACCCAATAATAATAAAACGAGCAAAATCTTAGAAAACGGTACAAAAAATTTGTTTGCAAAATGCTCTGGAATTGAATCAAATTTGGTTCTAATTATAACTGCGGGCGGCTGTCATTTTTCTGCGACGATTTCAGTCGGCGTCGCTGCTGTGGTTCCGTTTAAAATTTCACTTGTCTTGGTGAGCGGAGCTTCGCAAATGTAATGTTGTTTCTTGATACAATTTTCGTTGGTCCACCGGTACCTTAAAGAATGAGTTAAAACATGAGCCAGAATTTTAAATTTGCACACCAAGTATTAAAATTTTAGCAAATTAAGCCAACAATTATGTTCGCATTAGTTTGGGTCGCACCTGTAGTTTGGATCCATGAAAAGACACATCCATTCGTCTGTGACGATCAAGTCTGCAACAGCCGTGGATGAAAATAAATCTCGACTCTCAATGTCCACACCTTGAGCAGCCCAAATCCAACGATCTTGTGCCCAAATTCCACCAATCCAGCGCCCAAGCTGAGCTGCAAATGACAACAACAAAAATAACAATTAATTTCGATTATAAATAAATAGTGTTAATTTTCAAAAATCTTTGCATGTTTTAAATTTTTAATTTACCAAATTCTGGCCTATCCAAATAACTCCTGAGCGTCGTGTCTTCATATTGTGTGGCAAGTACAGCTAGTTGAGCTCCGTGATCTCGACATCGAAAGTGTGCATCTTGCCAAGCTGCAATTTCAGAGCTAAAAAAATAACAACTATTCCCCAATCGTACAAACCCACTGGAAGAACATCGATATCGTCCTGATAAATTCCACACACACAAAAAAAAACAACATTTCAATTTGAGTAATTTTGAAATAAAAACACAACTGTTTCAATGATAATAATAGTTTGAATATGAATATATAAGTTCAGTAGTAGTCTTTAATTTTTAGGGTTTCGTTAAATTTTTTTTACTTAAATATTAAAAAAATTAACATTGAATCACTTATTAACTCACCAGACGCTGCGATGATGAAACCGAAAAGACACGAAAGGAATAATGGAAGTTTTACGTTCACGCCGCGTTTTGGTGCAGAGATTATCATTGTTGTCAAATTCCTAAAAAAAAACTGAATAAATAAATTAGGATTTTTTGAAATAAAACTCCAAAGAAAGCCTTCTGAAAAAAGAAGTTGTTGGTGCTGGTTTTCCAGCTCCAGCAGCAGCCCTGCCTGCACTCTTCAATTCTAAATCCAAATTGAGTTCTTGTAAGGAAGTGATCTGACAGAAATAAAGTCCCAGTTTTTTTTTCGTTCTCAAAAAGATTCTCCTAAAATGCCTATCTATTTTTACTCGTGCTCATGGTTTGCTCACGCAAGAAAAACAACCCCGATGCCCGAACCGAAAGTGAAAGAAACATATTCGGGTATTCTACTACTTCCTTTTTTGCTTCTTGCCAGAACTGCAAGTGCAAGAGTTCGGGATTTTGACAGGAAGAAATAACATTTGCTGACGATGATGACGCTGAACAGGTCATGTCTGTCATGTTTGTGTCTAGAGTGAGAACTTGGGCTTGTTATTTGGGAAATGGATCGGGTCGGTCGGGCCACGATCACGAAAACGAAGCATCAACAATCAATTTAATATTGTTCGGGTTATATTTCTACTTCGAAACCGAAACTGACTAACTCCACTGACTGCTTACGCTACACTACTTTTCTTAACTAGAATTCTAACACTCCATCTTCATTTTAAAGCTGCCAGATTTATTGAATTTTGAATAAAATAGAAATTTTGACTGTGAAACTTAGCGTGATTGGAGTAGGAGTGAAGGAATGATGAATTTAAAAATTTAGAAGCCGTGTCGTCGTCGTCGTCTGTGAGCCATTTGGTTAAGAATTTGAAATATTTGGTGAATTTGGATCATCCTTCGGCTCAGCCATGCGATGCAATTTAGAAAAATTCCATAGTAGAAGAGCTGGAGCTAGGCCCAGGACCAGAACCAGAAGCAGAGGAAGGTCCAGCAGCGGCAGTGGTCGATGGCGTTTCTAGAGAAATTACAAAATTAGAATTGCATATTGCAGAAGAGAACTCTAATTGCTGTCTAATCATGATACAATTTAGCCGAATATAATTTTTTTTTCATTACGAGTAGACACAGAAGTAGAGCTGATAGCGATGAGAATCTCTGTGGCCACAGGTGCAGGAGAGGATTGAATCCAAGTGCCGGTCGGAGACGCGAGACACATTTTGCTTTTGCTTTTGGCCTGCACGTGTAATTTATGGATGACCTCACGTAATTCCTTGTGAGTGAGTCCCTTGCGATCCTTGGAGTCAGCCAACTTCTTGCGGAGTTCTAGTTGAGTTCAAATTATAGCTTGTTAAGTTGCTCAGACAATCAAACGAGAGTGACCCTTATGAAGACCCTTAAGTCAGGAGTCTAGATTGATTTACCTGTAATCTCCTCCGGTTCTTCCTCAGTCATGAGCATGGTAAGGACTGTCTTCGTTGGAGAAGGCCCAGGTGTCGGGGGTGGGAGAGGATCGCGGGGTCCCAAGCCAAGGTCAATGCGTTTTTGCTTTGCGGTATAAATCTTGGTGCTCTTATCTTTAGGCTTGTATTCTGGAGTTTTGAACAAATTCTTCAGTCGCATGGACAATGCTTGAAACTTCTCAAAAACAATTTCTTTGCGCCGCATTTTTAGAATGTTCTTGTTCCTGAAGAAAAGAAAATACAAAATTACAAAATGCGTACAAAATTTCGACTGAGCCGTGAGATCTGCCAAATTCTGTACAAGGAAATAATTATCTAATTACTTGATGTAACGAGTAAGGGAAGCGACAAGGACCGGTGGGTCAAGAGAGAGGAGCTGGTCCACAAAATCAATCACGTTGGCCTGGGCGTAGAAGTTCTTCTTGAGGTACTCGTAAACAATGGTCTCCTGATCTTGCAAAATAAGCGGAACTGCGAAGAAATGAACGTTGAATTCTGCGAGTCCGACAGCTACAGCAAAAGTACAAGCCTGCAAAATTAAAAATTTCAGTATTGCTTTAAAAAAATAAGAATTATTGTTATTTTCTGCTGTGTTTGTGCCATCGACGTACCTCGACGTAGAATCCTGCCAATGCCATGGTACGAATGTCTTCTTCAATCTCTGAGTTTATCTCTTGCAACTGGTAAATGTCAGCCACGGATTGCACAATGTCCATCCGACGCTGCATCGTCAACATGGTGAACGTAGTTTGTTGTAGCTTGGTGAACAAGAAGCTTTGGGGATGAACGCCGTCCTCGTTGCGACGCAAATATCTCTTCAACTCATACACGACTGCAAGATGACAATAAAAAAGGAGGATCAATGATCAGTCAGTCCTCAAGCCAAATCCCCCTATCAATAAAACTGCAATAATTATGTCTACACTTACTGACTGTGGGGAGAGTTCCAACCTCAATGGACAGAAAGTCATCACAACCAAGAATAAAGTACAAAGCGACGACGAGCGGGTTTGCCGCGGAGCGAAAGGCCATTTCAAGGGTGTCTGCGACGTCTGCTTGAACCCAATCATTATATTTACCTGTGAATCAACAACAAAAAATAATTTCGACGATTAAATTTTACCACATTAAAATTAAGTCAAGGAAATTATAAAAGTTGTAAGTATACCACCGTCCTTCCACACATGATTCATGTGTGCCAAATTCTCGTCCAGGATTTCAGTGTTGAGCCGTGCAAAATTGGGAGGGAGACGCTGGAGAGCTTTGCCACAAGGTACCTTTGCATCAGCTTCTTCGTCTACAACATAGTCAAACTCCAACATTTCAGGGGTGGTACAGCCCGAGCTGGAACCGTCTTCTCCAGGAGTCCAGTTCAGAACGGGGACTGGGTATGGGTTTTCGACACGATCGTTGGTATCAGCATCATCCACGTTATTGGTCCAAGAGTTTTGACGGTGAAGAGCAAATCCAGACTCAATTGGCTCCACGAAGGTTGGGAGTATGAATTCTTGGGGGTATCTTGGAGTCGAAGTCCCGCTTCCAGCCGGTGAGTCCTCTGAGTCAGGAGAGTTTTTATTCTCCTAAGAAATACACGCATAAGAATAGAAACAGTTAGTTAATTTTGGAATTAAAAATTGCGAAAGAAAGTACCGAGAGAAGAGACCTCCTCTTAATTAATTACGTTTAAATTTAATTAAAATTACCATCAAGACGACAAAAGATTCGTTGGAGTCAGTGGGTGAGGCAGGCAAAGAAGCAGGAGCAACGTCGTCACCCTCGGCCTCGACAAGTTCGTCGTCGTAGTCGTAGACGCGATCAGTGCCGACAAATCCAAAATAAGCATCATCTTCATCATCCACGCTAGAAGTCAAGTACGTGTAGCTGTCAAAATTGTTTTTGTTGTAGTGAGTCATTGTTGAATTGTTGAATTGTTGTAAAAAAAATTGTGTGATCACTGCTGACTGGACTCGACAAGGATGAAAAGAACAGGAAATTTGTAGGAATAAAATTGGTCAGAGGACTGCTGAGAGAGGTGCTTAGTTTTTTAAAAAGAATTAAATAAAATTTGAACTAATTTGACAAGAATTTAGTTTTTTGAAAATTTCGAAAAATTCGAATTCGGCTTTTGAACAGAGAGAGATGTGGACAGGACGAGAGCGGAGAGAAAAATGACAAGAAAAAGAGGAAAAGAAAAAGGCAAATAAAATTTTAGACGCCGGGCGATCTCCGAATTGGGAAGGTGGCGTTAAGAGGCTCTCAGTCAACAAGTCGGATTCGGGAATTCGGAGTTTTCGGCATAAGTTGACATAATTTGCCTTGTCAACAGAATTCAATGTTGGGAAAAAATTGCAAAGCAATTGGATGAAATTTCATTCACGGATTTTGCTTATTTTATTCTAATATTTCACTACTCCAAATTTAACAAAGTGAAATAGTTCACTTTCAACCCAAAGCGCTGCACGCATACGCATCTCAGTCTCAAAATGACTATGACTAAAAATTTGCTCATCAAAATTTTGTTTTCATTGAGGCAATGATGATTTATGAAACGAAAATTGTTTTTGGATGTTTTGTATAACTTTTTCTTAAAAAAAAGACATTTTTCTTACCAATTTTATTTTTTTGCGCTTACTTCTGGTCACAAATCAAATCAAATATTTTCCTTGAGTTCAAAATGATTTTTTTTATCTTTCTCCATCAGAAAAAACAATAAAAAAAATTTCCCGCCAGAATATTTTTTTGATTCCATTTTGTCGTAAACGTTCCGGAAGGTGTCCTTTACATAGCTGATCACGCCTTGGGGGCCATGAATCTGCCGAATATTGAATTACAAAATTAGCGTTGACCTAGGTACAAGGAAACCAATATCAAAATACGACGTGATTCCGTTTCATTCCAGTGCATGAATATTTTACACTGTATACCATTTCTATAATATTGCATAGCTGCATTACTTCTCTAACAAAGCTTGTACTAATTTTTGTTGATGAAATATAAAAAAGTCCGCAAAGGGGACTA
>JAQGCM010000747.1:0-20880 GCA_034699705.1 Hymenaphorura dentifera
TGACAAATCATACAATGGGCTCATTTGAGTCTACGACGTGCATGCGACGTAATGATCATTTGATCATTTTATTTTTATACATAATGCATCACTTGTTCCACACCCGTACGCTGTACGACCACGACACACATGCTGTGCTTAAGTAGAATTTCATTATTTGGGCTACAGAATTTCACAAATGGGCTGTTTTATCTCTGTACATGGAAATAATGTTAGAGGTTGTTACTTTTGGGCCACCCTGTATTGCTCTTGCGTATAACCAGTGATAATTTTGAATTTGAATTGATTCTAATAATTGTTTTGATTATACGCAAAGCTATGCGCTAAGTAAACATGACATGACAATTGGCAGATTGGCACATTGGCAGTATTGACACTGGAAAATTCCGCCGACACTAAACCCTTAAAGCTCCGCTTCGTAGAGCCTCCTGAAAAAAACGGAAGCTTGGATTTGCGGATGTGATTTCTTCAAGATCATCTTGGCGAAGTTTGCCAATATTTCCATTGCCATTCAAAACTATCACCTTGAATTGATAAAAGTACACTTTTCCCATGACAAATGAAATGATTGCGGCAGCAAGGTACTGAATTACCTATTCTGAAGCCTACGTACAATTTACTCTGTAAAGTGTATTTAATTCTAAATGATTGTTTTCTGTTCGGTGAAGTGTGAGAAAATGTTTGTTTTAAGACAAATTTTCACACATTGAATTGCGCAATGAGAATGAGACTAACAAATCTGACGTAATAATCAAACAATTCTCTAGTGAGAAACTGCTACTAAATTCAGCGAGTGAAATGACGTATTTACTTAGTAACATCTTAACCTTACTAATTGAGCTCTGAAATAAAGATCATTAAATAATCGCAATTACAAAACTTGCTGCCAATTTTCGTTTGATCTCAAACAAAGGCGAAACAGAGAAGAACTTTGAATGCACCTTCTCTGAACGTTTCATTAAGCGATCTTTTATCACGTTCAAATTTTGTAAATGATTCAAACGTCAATTAGAACTAACTCTTCAAAATTCAAATCAATCGAATATCAATCAAAAACCACAGTTCCTGCCTTAATCGTTCCATTCTCATTCCTATCTTAAACCTCCAATTCAGTACTACGTTGCGAACTGCATACCAGGTAATTGCAGGTACAACCTGCAATTTCAATAATTTAATTTTGAACTATTGTATTGTGCTATTATTCTTTTCCTCTTTGTACTTGTCAGATCCGGTTCCAGTTGGTTTTAATTTGCATGTCAAGAGGCCAATTTGGATAAGAATAGCTCTCATTTGCTTGCAGTCTAACATTGATAAAATTAACTCTGGAAGTAAGCTCATTCCTAAGACGTGAAAAGCAAGCTGCTGCAATGCTGAAGCACGTAACATTGAAGTCTGCTATGCATGCAAGGTTTCACAAATTCTGCAGGTTTACTAGAACTAGATCATTACTAACACTTTCGTTTGACTAAAAATGTTAACTGTTAAAATGTCGCTGTTAACTAAAAATTATTTTTAGTTAACAGCAATTATTAGTGATTCCTGTTTTGCACCACCCTACGCCAAGTATAAAAACCATTCTGTGTGTGTCTTCAGGTCTGCCTAATTAAGGGCTTTAGACAGAAACAAGACGTCTTAGTTCAGCTTGCATTAAGGCCAGCACTTTCATCGTTAAGAAAAACACAATGTGAATTACTATAAATTATGTAAAACAGTAGCATAAGTTTTAATGTGAGATCTGGATATTGCTGGAAGTTGTAAATTAAACCATAAATTTGCATGAAACATGAATTACATATTGTGACTGCGACGCAGGTCTAGAAGTCTGCGAAGTCTACAGATTCAAGAACAAAAGAATCATACAATTTTCTACATGTGAATAAGATCATTAAAAATTCTAATTAATGCCTCAACATGAAAGTAGTTTATTCCCTATCTCCTCCGCTTGTCCTGTATGAAATTAAAACGGTCAAGTTGCAATTTAGATGTCACACACAGTCATGGCGTAATATTAAACTATATTTTTAATCCAGCATTGAAATGTACAATGGTCGTAGCCGTTTTAGATCGGACAATGTTAGTTTTGGTATAAACTTTGCATTAACATCTCTCAAAGAAACAAAAACTTCATGTTTGCATGCATGACTGGGAAATTTAAGCAGTTGTGGGGAATGGGTAAATGGGTTCAAACAATTAGACAAGAGTGTTTTCCCTACAAAAATCTTGGATTTGAGCAATGTCATAAGAACCAAGCTTAATTCCAGAATTACTCAAACCTATGATTTAGATTAAACAGATCTTCAAGAAGTTATCGGATTTTCAGAGGGCTAGGAATTTGTTGATTTCATCCCAGAGTTTATGTTTGTCATCGAAAATAATATTTTGCCTGAATGTATTTCCTAAATCTAATTTTATTGTAATTGACCTTTTTTGGTCAAAATTTTATGTTTTTCATTCTGTCATCCCTGTATAAAGGCCACTTACATAGTTTTTTAGAACACATGTTTTGAATTAAATTAAAAAAAATTGTTCATGCAACTGGGTGGCATGGGTCATTTTGAATCCAACTGAACCACTTAAGATTGGCAAGATTTCCAAAATTATCTCTACAAAATTAGATTTATTAGCGTCAGGCTCAAACTGGTGATTGACGTTTTCTGTGCGCTGCCCACTCTTAGGCCAATCAAGGTGAAGGTTTTTGAGTCCACTAAAGTGCTTGTTTCAAGGCCATACTGCGTAAAGTCTTCATCACAAGTGGCTAGGAAAAAAGAAATTAGCATGTCTCATTTTTCATGTTTTCAAGATAAATTAGCACCGATTCGATAAAAATTAGCCACACGAACTGTGCTAATCTGCAGATGATGTAATAATGGCTGCAGTGTGGTGCTGGCAGTTTTTCGGGTTAATGTTAAGGCCTCACAAGTATGAACGAAATAATATAAATCTCCAGATGCGTATCCCTATCAGCAATTAGTAATTCATTCCATGTTTTACTTTGGCTAAATGTACTGATTCTTCTCACACTGTTGGCCCCCCAAGTTAATGTCTCCGTTAAAAATGTACACTCATCCAGGTGTCCGACACGACATATGACATTAAAGGTCCAATGATAACTCGAATTTATAGATAATCGGAGTTGTTTGAAATCTGCAGAAAAAACTCCAGCAAAGTTCAGGATTTTTTTTATACATTAGTAAGAAGTCGTACCGAGGCTAGGGTACAGAGCCCAAATTTCGAATTGGTTTTTTAAAACAATATCCTTGTCCCTTTGTGCGTGTTTTTTTTGAGTCTCAAAGATGCGATTCCACTTCGTCAACCAGTATTGAGCAACAGTATTTCTAATTAGTTTCAAAATTATGTTGGTGGCTGATGGTCTAAAATTAAGTTCAAATGGTGGATATCATATCACAGTAGCACTAGAAGAAAGCACGCAACTACGGGACCAAACATATATCGACACAGAGGTTTAATTACGAGATTATTTCCCTAATATGCTTTGTAAAAACTTTGAACCAAATTGAAATTTGGATAAAAAACCGTTTAGCGAAATAACGAATTGACTCTGGTTTCTTAAAATGTTATTTCCGATTTTGCATTTCAAGTTCATGGCAGATGCTACACGGATTACTGAAATTCGGAACACTTCCTACGATCAAACAATATTCGCTTACAAAATTTTGATTCCGCCCTTATTTCCTCTACTTTTAGGCAATTTTGCAAACATTTTCCGTTCAATTTGTATGCTGCCATCAAAGGATCATTCTTTGTTGAGTCTGTTGAGATCCTGATTCCGAGCTCCTGGTGTCCTTAATCCGATTCAATTCCCAGATTTAAATACAACCACGTAAGTTTTGTTTCATTTTTAAATAAGGAACGCATGTTTTATTTTGTCTTCCCTGCAAGTATTTAGTAATGCAAATAGTTTTGTGTACCTCTAGTCAATCTTGTAAAACTGCCGATTTCCGAATAGCGGATTCAGTAATTAAACCTTACGTGGAAAACCCCAACACCTGTGGCCAACCAGGTGAATTTGTCTCGTTTCCCACTGAATTTTTCAGTTCCAGAAATAATGGACCTTATGACTTGTAAGTCATTCGATTCAAGATTCGGGTGGTAATTCAAATTTAGACTGATTACTTCATTCTCTTCATCCAGCGAAGGTTTTGGTTAATCTTTGGGCTCGCTACCGGTTCGGGGTTTGGGAAGAGCACGTGTTTCCAGGAGACTCAAGGTTCCCTTATTTTCACAAAGTAACACCAACCTCAGATGTTTGGTCTACTACTGGGTGCTCCAATGTAGAAATTACTGGGAAGGTGGTCAATAGGTGACAATATTTTTGATAAATTAGTCCATTAATTCAAGAATTTCAGCCTGCACTTGAGTTGGACGCGATCTCCAAAGTAATTTTGCTCGGCAGGTTTGGCGAACAGAACAAAGACTGCGATATAACCTCAGAGAAGCCGCCCAAAGATGAATGCCGATTTTTACCCAGTTACGGCAATACCGCGAACAGCTCGCTGATGCATTTTCAATTTCTGGAATCAGTCACCCAATTCTGTGACAAAGATTCCCACGTGTCTACAGCACCGACGAAACAAAACTTATTTTATGGTTACAAAAGTGTTTGGAAAATTATCAGACTATTTGAAGGTGAACCAAAAAAAAACTCTGGCATTGAAAGGAACGGTTCCGAACGTTCGATTCGAAACAGTTCTTGTCAGTAAAGAACCGATTCTATACGTTCTGATGGACAAAGGAAAAACTCGTATGCCAAATCTAGTTTCGAAATTGAACGACAAATTGGTCGGCTTGTTCGGGGTTGAGATTTATGAAACGTTTACATCGCTTGGGATATTTCCGAAAGTCGAAGGGCACCCTGGGACTTACGTGCAAGAACGTGTTCCATGGTCAACCGTGAGATAAGCATAGGAAAACTTTATTCGGTCAGCGAACATTGAATCGAATTTTTGCTGCACTCCTGATTTCTTTGGAGCATTTGTAAGGTGTATATTTTTCTAATAATTTAGAGCCTTGAGAGAAGTTCCTTCAGATGGAGGACCAGAATATCGAGACTTTGGGCTCGCCATCTTGGAAGTTGCCGAAATTATCAAAATAAAAAGTCCTCCGGGCGGAGCAGTTCTGTTGGTCGTCAAAACTGGTGCGGGTGAATATGGATTTGGTGAGATATTAATCCAGAAGTAGCTTGAGTATGTATTTCGAGAATTTTAAGCTGATTTATGGATGAAACCAGATAGATTGACATACGAGGAAGAAATTTTTTCAGCCCTCTTGCAAGAGCGTATAAAACTTGTGGCGATAGAAGTACAAACTGATCAATCGACCCCCTACGTTAATTTTAAAGGTTTGGTTGATAGTGTCGACGGAATACATTTGCTGCCAAATATTTCTGCTATCCAGGATTCCACGATTATTGGAGATTTTATTAAAGACGTTTGGAAAATTCTTGCGAGTCCTGTTCCGAAAATAGCTGATGATTTAATTATGGTAGCTCAAAAATATCCTACACAAATTTTGACTAGTGTTTAATGAAAAGTATCAAAAATTATTTGCAGATCTACAAAGGATTTACTGAATCGAAATCAATATTCCTATGTATTATCCACCGAATTTGAAAATTCTCGAGTTTAGCTTAAGGGTTGATGGAGACCCTGACATATTTTTAAAAACACACGAGAACGTTGGAACAATCTCCGTCAAACCGGAATGGGATGAAGCCATGGATCCTCAGAAGAGAAAAGTTTGCCCATGATATATGTACATTTCTGAACAAAAATGAACCAGTTTATTTTGAGCAATTTTTTTCGATAGTAAACATTCGTGTGTATCTTTGCAGACCGGTTCTTGGCTATATGTGTGGAGGAAATGACAATTGTGATGAGCACGTCGGACAATTAGTAGTCTGCGGTACTTTGAGCGATACTGAAGAACCATGGCCAGAGGTTGACGTGGTGGCGTACACTTCGGCACGAAACGGTTCTGTTGATTTTGGCAAAACGAGAAACTACGACAGTCCATTTTCAATTTTCACAAGGGTTGGCTAAATACATTTTTAATGGTTGTGTTGGTCGGAATTATTTACATTTACATGTACATTGTTGTAGAAATTAATATACTGTTGACTCTGCAGGTGACTATAAAAGGGATCCCTGTTTCGAATTGTTTCCAAGTGCAGGGAATTATCAGGAAGGTTCCATGACATTTCCACGATTTCATTAACTGATAATGGAATTGGAATCCCAGACATTCTTGAGAATGATGGAATTTACTCAGAAACTTGCATACCCCAATGGATGGTTCTTTTTGAATCACCATTAATGTCAAAAATATTCTCGCTGAAGGTATCCCAAAGCACAGACTTGTTCCAATTGACCTCAACAAAACAGAGTGCTCAACTTATTCTAGCAAATCGACAAAGTCTAGCTTCTTTAGAACTAGTGTCGATTTATTGGCTCCAGTCATTGTTTCCAATCTGAATCTCTTCGTACTGGTAAGACCAAATGTAAGACAAATATTCTCTTAATTGAATAAAATTGTCCAACTAATTTTCCATGGTGAACTGCAGGGAAAACCGACCAAAATTAATACCTTGGAAATCTCATCTGAGAACGGAAATGGAATCCAAATAAAATTTACATCTCCAGCCTTTGTTGGGATCACCATTGGAAGTAATTACAAAGTTTCGTTCCTATTTCCCATCAGACCAACAAATTTATTGCAATTGTATTGAAAATTTTGAACTACAGGCAATATCAAATTCCTAGTTTTCATTTCCAATACAAGAGAAGCATTGCTCGAAAACTTACCACTTTTGTAAGAAACGACAACAAAATCGCGGAACACAAAATAGTAGCAGAGCCTAATAAAATCTACAAATTTCGTTCTTGAAAACCAAAATCTGTAGTGAGAATTCTTATTTTAGGTTATCGATGGCCGAGGAGCGATTACTCAACTGCTAGAGATTCATCTTTGAAAAGTTTTTCTGGAACAGCCACCCTTAGTCGTATCGTCGCTACCCGAATGTGAAGGATTCTGCATAGAATTGTTCAGCGAACAGTAAATTTTTTGCTTTGTTTGGAATTGTTTAGAATTTTGTATTGTATGGAATTAAGTAGCGAAATTGCTACTCCCTCTCGGTAATTAAGATACATTTTGAAAAAGGATAAGAACAGTTTGAGGTTGTCAATATTCTGGGAACAGTTTTTGATTTTGTACTGTCTTCTTTGCTCATCGGGTTTTCTACATGCTGAATAAGTTTTTATTGAAAATGTGTAGATTAAAATAAAATTAAATTGCACTCTCCTCCCTATAAGCAATTAAAACTGAGCTAATATTTTGTACCAATGCCGAAGCAAATGACAGCACAGAGTGTCCCTGCATGCCATACATAGAATTGATTGAATATTGAAACGGTTTGAGCGACCTTAACACTTTAACATATAATTTTCTGTCCTTTGTTTGCAATCGATTAACTGCACCCCAGGTCGCCCATAGCTCAACGGATTTTGTGTAAAATGTAGCCATTCCGGAAAGGAATTCCTTGATACGAAAACTCATAGGGATAAGTAAGGCTATAGACGTGATGAAGTCAGTGAGTTGGTCGGATTCTCCAGCTGTCATGATCGCCTTCACGACACCTACATGTGGTTTAGAAAAAGGGCGTGCAGGTAAGTTCATGAGAATTGAAATTACAAATTGAATCATACCATAAGATATGCAAAGGTAGGATCCAACTTTGATGACCGTGAAAATGTTCCCAGTCCCTTTGTTGACAAATATTTCAAATGCTTGGAGCGCCCGGTATTTAATTATTTCGTCATTTCCAACGTTCTGCACTTTCCTGGAATCCCAACACTTCATTAATATTTGAGCAGTTGAAATTTTGCAAGGTACAATATCAAAAATCCTACAGGTACTACTACGTAGGGTCATAACGTTATGGAACTAAAAAGAGTCCATTTTACTCAGACCATTTTCGCGGACTGAGCGCCCTGAGTAACCGACACATAAATTAAAAATTAAGTGGGTATTTCGCCTCAGAAATCCTCATAAAAAATCCTCCGTCCGAAGCACCATTGATAAAGGCAATACAATTTCTTAATGAAACTTTGAAACAAACCTACAATTTCAACAATGAACAACCGAAATAGTAATTTGATTTCACAAGTCTTATTTCGAGATCTGTTTTTTGATTTCCATTTCAAATCACCAAAACCTGTCTCAAATTTCCAATTTGGTACAGTACATTTTTAGAATCAGTCAAAATTTTCAGTTGTTGACAACTGTGTATGCAGCAACCTAGAATTTTGTACGATCCATAGCAGTCGCCACTCAGTTTGACAATTTGGATAAATGCTAGTCACTGATTTAAAGATAAACCACTTACTTGTCCGATAATTATGCAACGAGGGTCCACTATATGTGTATTCCTATTTGAACTCTACAGAAATGACTTACTTCAATTCGTCAACATTTTCAGAAATTGTCTGAAAAATTCCACAAAGGAAACCGTCGACGATCAAATGAATTCCAATAAAGGCGTAAGCTTGAAGAAGAACTTCTACGATCAGAAATGCGACAATGATGATTTTATTTGCTCCTTCCCCCAATCCTGTCATACTGAAAAGAAAGTACGGTTTGCCAGAGTTCCGAAAAAATAGCAGCCCAACTGCAAATCCAAAGCCGCAACCCGAAACAAATAGTGGATGCAAAGTTTCAGCAAATGCGGTCCTTTGACCTGGTGGGGAAAAATAATTAAGTACAATATTTCCAAAATACGCAATCCTTCGATGCTACGCTACCACCGTTAGTTCGCTTACCTCTTTTTAAAGCTAGCCATGAATTTAGTGTCTGACAAAATTGATCCCCATTGTTCGGTCGTCGAACTAGAGTATTTCATTTCGAGCTAATCACCTTCTGTGATTTGCATTTATCGTTTTCTTTCCTTTCGCATTCCGTACCTTCGGACAGTCGTTCGAGGTATTATATCTATTTCCTCTCACGAATATTTTACTTCACTTGTGATTTGTCCTTCATTCAAGTCAGCCCTAAGATTTCCCTGTCTGCGGACTCGGTAGTCTAAATAAATTGTAACTCAAAAAGAATTCATTTCTGGCAACTACCATTATTTCCACAAGCATCTAATTCACAAGCACTACGCAACTCACAGACCACGAATTATTCACCCATTATAAATTGCATTCGAAAAGAATGATGTACTTGTGATACTCAAAGACATCAAACAGACTATGATGTAAGTATGTTTAAAATCATTCACTTCATAAAGCTGTGCGAAAGTAATCATGAGCTTAATGGTTTGCACACAGTACAGAAAAATTAAAAAACATTTGCATTTGCGCTCAACTCCTGTGCAAGTACGAAATTCTTCGCCATCAAAACAGAACGGTAAAACTAGTCGAAATGTTTTGTAGTAAGCGTCCATAATGTCTATGTCTGTGTCAGACGCTGATGTTTTTATGTACAACATTTGAACCAAATTTTTCAGATGGATTATAGTACTCATGATGATGCTGTTGTGTTGACCTGTTCAAAACTGGACTGCCAAGCGTCACAATTTCCCAAGGTTTTTTTTAAAACTATCCAAAGTTATTAATATTTCCTATCGTTGGAAACAAAGGTAAGCGTAAGGTGATGTTGGATCCTTCGTCAAAGATTCACCATTTACCTTCCTGGAGTAACGCTGTTTGTCTTTTTAGAATCATGAATTTCACATGGAGCTGGCGAAGGAAAGCAGTAATCAAATTGATATTGCATGAGTATAGGAAGAACATTTTAAGGGATCTGCAAGATGCTCGACTATTGATGAGCGAAACAAATTCATCCCTTGTGCTTCAAGCATGACGTTGACAGTTGACATTCTTATACCCTACCCATGCAGGTTGTCTAATCCTAATGTTGCGCAATGTGGACTCTTGAAACGTTGATCAAACCAATTTAAGCAAGAATATCAACAAGATCGCTAAATAATTAAGCCCGGTTATTAATCCATTTCAGTTTCTGTGTTCTAAGGGGTTACAAAGTTTGAAGACATATTATTCATAAGGGGATTGTCTTGGCCTAAGTTCTGTGGTTTC
This sequence comes from Hymenaphorura dentifera, assembly GCA_034699705.1. Taxonomy (NCBI): domain Eukaryota; kingdom Metazoa; phylum Arthropoda; class Collembola; order Poduromorpha; family Onychiuridae; genus Hymenaphorura; species Hymenaphorura dentifera. The sequence continues at coordinate 10,110 of JAQGCM010000747.1, forward strand.
TCTTGTGCGTGCAACGATTTGAATCCAAAAATTCGAAGTGTTTCTTGAAATTATTTAATTTGACATTTGGCTAAGAGTGTTGATTACTTAAGGGGGGACCTCCACGAAATGTAAGTGAGGAACTCGCTTGAAACTGGTTAAAAATCGGAAATATGTTTTCACGACCTGGAGGACATAACTTTATTTGACTCCCAAGGTCGATTTGTCCCATTCTTAGTAATGGATTTACCGAAGACTAGAAATGAATGAGTTTTTGGATTTGGATTGGGAGTTACTGAAGTCATCAAATTCATAGCTCGCACAACACAAACTGAGTCGTACTGTATCATCAGTGAAATATAGCAAACAATAAAAAATTAAAATGGAAAACCAGCTCTTTGAACCTAAAGCAATGTAAAAGACTGTACTGTACAATAGAAACGTGTTATGAGCTGAGCTCTTAGAAGTGGAATGTGGGAAAGACCACATCATTACTGATGCACGAAACTAATGCCTATCAAATATTGAGACAATCAAATATGAATTCGGACAGGTAGCGTATTGACAGCAAGATATAACGACTGCTTGCGGAAAAAAATTAAATATATGTAAATGTAGATTGATCTATTACTAAAACGTACAGCAAAACCGAAGGTGATTGTTGATACGTGTTGATTTAAATCTAACGAAGCTTTCTGAAAATCTAAGAATTTTATCTGTCATGTCAATTGCTGTTTACCGGTGTACTTCCTTGCAAAGTTTCAAAACGAAGAAGACAACGAAATGCTTTTGTTATGCAAATAAATAATTACATGTCTAAGTTAGATGTGTGGTTTCAAACTTGCTTACATTCAATATTTCTTATTCGAATCTGCCAATATGAAATTAGCAAAACTCCCCATCCGGCTACGCCAAACCGGATTAGGGTTACGTGGCTAGAAGGAATTTCCGAACGATCCTCGTTAAATCAACCTGCAATTTTTTGCGATGCAACTTGCATCCAATTTCAGATCTTCATCTAGATCTAACTACCTCGAATATTTCTATTTCTAAAGATATAATTTGGGTCCATCAGGAAAACGTTCAAGAAATACATGCAGTGAAGTGAACACAGTAATTATCCTGAACAACTTGAACTTGGACACATATAAGGAAAGAATAACATTGTAATTACGGAATAAAAGTACTAGTGCGATTTAGCTGCTCATTTGTAGGATACTAGGATAAAACGGATTTAGCTTATTGCTTCCTCCAGTTTGGCAGTATTGGAAGCGTTTATCAAAATGCATTCGCACGAATAAAGGTTTTACTCTGAATTCCTTATTGATGAATTCTAACGCCTGATCCGGCGAATTAATGATTGACAAGTTGATTTCAATGCTTCACACTCACATCAATAATAATTATCTTTCCTTCAGCTTTTCTACAATCTAACTCGGCAAAGAAATCAGTCTAGTTTATCATCTCGGTAAACGAAGCGGTTTAGGAAACTTGCCGGTTATTTTTCTCTTAAGCATTCGTTAGTACTTGACGTCTGAAATTGAGGCTTCCAAAACTTCCAATATGTGCGATCGTCAAATTCAAGTAAGTTATTATAATAAATTACAGTTTCAATCTTAATATTAATTCGAATATTGGGTTTTTGATTCAGGTTTTGGAAAAATCTAGAAAAGCTTTTTCTTCTGGTCTAACTCTGTCGTACAATTTTCGCATTGAACAACTCAAACAGATGATTTTAATGTTGGACGAAGGGCAAGATGAAATTTTGAGGGCTTTGAAAATGGATATGCGGAAGCCTACAATGGAATGTAATTTGAGTTTATATGAGCTTAAGATATTGAGACATTTATTTCTTAATAATATTACAGGCACTTTAGAAATTGAAGCGATTAGGATTGAAATTAAACATCAGATTCGTCACCTAAAAGATTACATGAGGCCGGAAAAGATTCCGCTCAACCTCTTGACAATTACGGATCGTGCATTCATTCAAACTGACCCTTATGGGGTTGTCCTAATTTTAGGAACTTGGAATTATCCCTTCAGCGTCACCCTAGGGCCGTTGTCCGGCGCCTTGGTTGCTGGAAATTGTGTTATCATTAAACCATCCGAATTGGCTCCTCATTCTTCCGCACTTTTGACGAAACTGATTCCTCGCTACTTGAATAATGTATGAATTTAGATTCTTTTGCATTTAATTTTAGTTAGGAATAATTAGAATCAACGATTTTTTGGAAATATTGACATATTCATTCAATAGGAATGCTTTCACGTGATTGAAACGAGTTGGGATGGAACTGTAAAGCTTTTGGAAAATAAATTCGATTATATATTTGCCACTGGGTCGACAGAAATGGGCAGAAGCTTGATGGCTACCGCGGCCAAACATCTAACGCCTCTTACGCTGGAATTGGGTGGGAAAAGGTAGTCGTCATTGTCATTTTTGGAACTCATTTCAGTTTGCAAAAATTTAATTTTGGTTTGCATAATCCCTTCTAGTCCTGTTTATATTCATGAGTCCGCGGACATTAGTATGGCAACAAAGAGGATTCTTTGGGGGAAATGCTTAAACCTTGGTCAAACTTGCGTTGCACCAGATTTTCTTATTTGCTCCAAAGTGGTTGCAAAAGAATTCGTAAGTGTGGCTAACGTAACTATGTACGAGTGGTTTGGGAAAAATTTGCAAAACAGTCCTGATCTACCTCGCATCGTTAACAACAAACATTTTCTGCGGCTACAAAATATTTTGAGGGCAACTAGAGGTACAAATACCCCAAACAAAGCCACTGAATCATTGTAATGCTACAAAATCACATTTTCAGGGAGAATTGTGTTTGGAGGCGAAACTGATCAGAAAGATCTGTGGATTTCTCCGACAATCCTTGGTAATTTGATCCAGCGTTTTTCATAAATAGCAAAGTGCCAAATTTTTAATGATTTTAACTGTTGACTAGCTGACATCAAAATCGACGATGCCTCCATGGACGAAGAGATATTTGGACCGATTCTACCAATTCTTACTGTAGACAGCCCGGATGATGCTATTCATTTGATCAACTCAAGGTGAATTTCTACTAATTGCATCTTCTGAACGTGTAGATCAAAAACTTTAAAAAAAAACATTTTCAGATCGAAAGCGCTGGCACTCTACATTTTCTCGAAGGACGATTCCGTGGTTCAAAAGTTTTTGCAAAGGACTTCCAGCGGAGGAGTTACGGTGAATGATGTTCTTCTTCACGGTGCAAGTAAGTGCAGTTTATCGTCACTTATGAATTAATCGTGAATCAAAATCATTATCTTTGCTGACAATATTGTTGCAGCTGACGGATTGCCTTTCGGTGGAGTTGGACTTAGCGGACTAGGCAGCTATCATGGAAAATATTCCTTTGACACATTTTCACACAAGAAAGGCGTGCTTTACCGACAATTGTCTACCCTGGCTGAGACTATGAGCTCTGCACGCTATCCTCCACACGATGACAACAAAGTCAAATTATTCTCAATAGTGTTGAGATCCATGCATTTCTTCACTTTTAGTTTTGGAAATGTTTCAACGCATCTGATTGCGGTTCTGCTAGGAGCTTTTTTTATGCTGGCATACTGGAACTTATTCCAGCCGAACGAACACCAGATAAAAAATGAAAGAGCCGAATGTTTTAGCCCATTTTGAACACAGTTTTAGCCTAATGCTTGACGATAATAAATTACTCATTACAGGGTACGTGGTTCCAAAAGGCCAACGGTGACCAAATATTATTTTAGCGAATTTGTGACAGATTCGTATTGACATTACGAAATCCACTAACCAAGTGTGCGACAAGTCACTTTAACGTTTACATTGTAATTATTATTATAAATTACTATTGACTAGAAACTATCAACGTCCTCCGCCATCTTGTATCGATCGAACTTCGATAACGTCATTGTTTTTGAGGTCCAACTAAATGTGAAAAAAAAACAAATAAAATATTTGAATTTGAAATCTACTGGTTTTTTATGCACTATCTGCCTTGTTTCTTCGCGATATTACCTCTGCTGGGGTTTGTCGGCGGTGGACTCTCCCTCCATCGACCAAGAAGCGGAGTCCGGATTGCTGGATTTTCTGTAAAAAGAATGTGTACACAATTATGCAACGTGTGTTTGGTTACATAAATAAGTGCAATTAAATTTCAACGACTGTCAGGACAAAACTGAAATCTTTGAAGCAAGAGAAAAAGAGTTCCGGGAAGATTCGTTGCTATCTACCTGGTATGCCCAAAAACAATGACACCACACAAGCCAAATAGCAAAATATGATTTTTTTCCCAACGAAGGCAAAATTGAATATTTCCAAGTTAGTTTTGAAATAGTTACTCACGCAGTAGTCACAAAATCCCTTCATCAGTTTACTCATCTGAGTAGATGGCTTTATTTTGAAGTGGACCTCAACTCCATCCTCAGCAACAACCTTCAACTTAATGTACTCCCCGCCCCCGGTATCTTTCACCCGAGACCCTGATTCTCCTCGACTCACGACCTGTTCAAAATCACACCGAATTCCTTATTGTTGAAACTCAGTCTTGCCCCGAGGCTGTACAATTTTATCTTTAGTAACAACATTTTTATATCCAATTTTATCTTTAGTAACAACATTTTTATATCCCTCTTTAGTCGGACGGAACGATAAACAAATAATGCGCATTACCGTAAAACCAGTTAAATGAACTTACCACAACGCTTGAGCTTCTCTCCATTTTACAAATCTTTAATCGGTCAGGGTCAGATATGAGGTGAGAATATATTTTTCACAATATCACTTTCGCCACGCAATTTGCAAAAAAAATACTACTGTCGCTCCTTGTTCGTTCTTTGTAAAACTGTCCCCTTAAATGACAGCACCACCAAACTTACAATAAATGTTTGAAGATACGGCAGGCAGGAATGCAGTCACTTTTCTAGTGCAGTAATTCTTACTTCATTCAATGTTTTTGTTACTATTTTTGTAATATAGTATGAAACTGAAACTGGATGAAAAGATTGTGACTTGGTTGGTTGGGTATAAATGGAAGGTGCAGGTGAAAGTGTAATTTTCGTAAGTTGAACGTAATCCAGCGTAATTCCGGCCCAGCTCGTTATCATCGCGAGATTGACGAAATTAGCATATTTTGATAACAAGAAGACGGAACGGGACGGCAAGCATTTCATACGATATCTACGATTTCTAATGTCGAATTTAATTTTGTTGAGTCCAACGACATTTTAGAGTTAGTTTTTGTGTTGAAGCAAGTGGCTGTAGGCTGTAGCGTTAAACCTAAAAAGTGGCGCGATCAGGAGTTGCAGCCAGACAAGCTTGCAACTTGCGGATTACTGTACTGATTATTCTTTGATTTTTTTTGTAGAGTTTACAAAGCCACCTCCAAAAATGCTAAAATAGCTTAACCTTAACGGTAATAAAACTGGGCTAAAATTTCAAGAAACTGCGTTTGAAGAGATTCCAAATATCCAATCCACAGTATGTTGTGAAATTGAACTTTATTAAAATTCAAACTCTCGAAAATCTCCAGCCATTTGAGTTCAATTAATTCTAAACTATCTGATAAAAAGATTGTCAAACGAATACGTGGGGCAAACTAGCTAAAAATATACTAGTGCTGGTATTTCTGATGGACGATATTAAATTTTGCATTGTGTTTGGAACCAGTATTTTGCTTGCCTAACGGGTAGATTTTGGTTTCAAATGCTTTACGGAACGGAAGTTTAGTTTGTTTTTCCGGTTCGCTGAATATATTTCTCTTTCTGGGAGCATAAAATGTCTTCGCCTATCGTCTCTGTCTCAGCCTCGATGAACGGATGAACCCAAGATGTGAGCTGTTAGGAAACAACGAAAGTTCCAAACTCATTTTTCATATTAAACCAGAAATAAAATATTCCATTTGCAGATGTCACGACACGGCAGGGATCCTGGGGTTACGTATGTAATTCTTATTTTGTGTGCACCACTGTGCACTTTTATGAATTTACTAGTTCTTTGCTCTTACATCTTTGAAATGCGAAGGCCAGCCAGTAAAACATAGGATTTGAAACAACCAAAAATGTGATAAAATATTCGACTTGCTCATCCCCCTCATACATATTAATCTTCTCAAGTGAAATCGGTTGCGTTTTTTAATATTTCCGACGAATTCATTCGTGCATTCAACATTCTGCAGGGATTTCGCTTGGAGTTGGAGTGGAGAATTTTCCATATGAAGTATTTCTGGCTTGTACTTTGTTGTTCGCTATGCCATTCCTTTTACTGCTTGCTCCAGTACAAATTCTATACCCGAAGAAATCCTGTGAGGTGGAAAGTTGGTATTCTATTGGCAATAAAAGTACACTCGTTTTATAGCCAAGCCACCAAAGATAAAATTAACACGTTCGTCATCCGCACGCTATCCACCTTATAATAATGGCAAACGGCAGTTCTTTATAAAGGCGTCGCGAAATTTGCATCATTTCGATAAGACAAATTCAAAAGTATTTGCTGTTTTTATTTTGCTTGGAGCAATCCTGAGCTTGACTTTATGGAGTATTTACTGTCAGCAATAAATTTGCAATTTAAATTATAACTTATTGAATAAATCCGTTTTTCATTTCAACCAAGGCGTTTCCACAGATTTTGCTTAATTTTTACGAATAAGTTCAAAACCCCAAAAACATGCAATGGAATTGTGAGCTTGTGCCAATAACCCAGAGCTTCTTTTTAAGGCAGGTATTGTGATCCTGTGAATCAGCTTGTCGATGAAGGAATTTCAATACTACCCTGATTATGAGAATTCTTTATCCTTACGAAACATTGTCATCATCACCAAATTTCAGTGATTTAGCACAACCTTGGGAATTAAGTAAAAAACCATAATAAAACCAACTCATAACATCTAAAAATAAATATAAATTCCCACTAACTTTTTTGTTCTTATGTATGCTCAGAGTGCCTTGATTTCTTTCGTGCACTTGTGGTGACTTTAGATTCTAATGCTTCAAGCACCAAAGGCGAATTAATGCTATTCAACTGATAATGACAATAGTGAGCCCACTCATAATGCCAGCTTCATTTAAAGATTTATAAATTTTAATTAGATGTTATAAAAATCGATACTGTTTCCATTAGATCAGAATATTTGCTGTGTCACTCTGAACTTTATTACAGTCTGCCCAGCCCTTGCAAATTTTCTGGCCTTGGACGGTGAGAAGACCTCAACATTGTATAACCAAGAAAATTTAAAACCAGAAGATAGAATCAAATAATTATGGGAACGAACTTGTCTTTTAGGCACGCGATTGTACTGGTGTTCAATTTAAGAATGATGATTTTAACAATAAACTAATGACTAAGTAGAAACCCATTCAACCAACAGAAGTATAAAGCAGTTCTTCAAGTCAAAAAAATTCATCACACGTTCCTAAGTCCTGTCAGCTTGTTGCTTTCCCAAACTTTGAATTCTTATTTTGATAGTGAACATCATATCGTGGCTACAAAATGCATTTGCTGCACAACGAGGTAAGAATTATTAAAATAGCGTAGTCAAAATCAAGAACCGGCTAGGTATTTAAATGATAGTCAATCAGCAGTAACTTTTCTGGAGTCTCAGAAAATGGTAGCAAATATTTTTCAGCCAAAGTTCACTGTTTTTGACCTGAATGGGTTCGGAAATCCATTGTTTGGTTTCGGGATCACAGTGGTGAGGTGAAGCCATGTCCCAATCCGGGGAAAAAACCATTTTGGTTCCGTTGCTAAAATTTTAGCAGCTCCTGACACATTTTCACTCTTCACTCCGAAATCGGACCACAAAGAAATTGAGCTTTAATTGAGCTACCCACACGCCACACCTTCTGACTTAACGGATGAATAGAGCCTGCTTTCCAAGTGCACTGATTTCTGAATTTCGGTTGTTTACTCCTGGCACGGAAAGCATGAAAATTGGCGTCCAATCTTATAATCATTCTACCCTAAGAAATCAAAAAAATCAAAAAAATAATTATCTGGACTTTTAGGAATGTTTAACATACAAATAATATTTGCTAGTTTCGTGAAAATGTTATTCTTAAATTTAATATATATGTATGTGATGTAGTTTGACTTTCATTTGCAATTAAGGTTTTGGAGAAAGCCAGAGCAGCATTTGCCTCAGGTCAGACTCGTTCATTCTCTTTTAGGATGCAGCAACTCAAAAACTTGGTTCACATGTTGTGTGAAAGGGAAAATGAATTCCTCAACGTTTTGAAATTGGACATGCGGAAATCAGCTATGGAATGTAATTCATGATTTTTCATGAAATAGAATAACTTCAATTACTAGTATATATATCCATTTTCTTTATTTCTTGTTCTTTCAGCTTCTGTGGAACTCGAAGCCGTCAAGGTGCAAATTAATCATCAAATTCGTCACCTGAAGAACTATATGAAACCCGAGCATGTGCCGCTAAATCTCTTCAATTTTACTGATCGGTCGTTCATTCAAAAAGAACCTTATGGGGTTGTCCTAATTTTGGGGACTTGGAACTACCCTTTTGGCATGACAATGATAGCGTTTTCTGGAGCTTTGGCTAGTGGAAATTGTGCTATTATTAAACCTTCGGAAATGGCTCCGAATTCTTCAGCTCTGCTAGCAAAACTACTTCCCCTCTACTTGAACAATGTACGATGCGAACCAGCCAACCAACTACACCAAGTGGTAGTAGTTGAATTTATTAGTAGCATTTTACGCTTAATCTTTTGCTACTGGTTAGGAATGCTTTCATGTGATTGAAGCCGATCTGAGTGGAACCGAAGAACTTTTAAAAAACAGATTTGACTATATTTTTGCAACTGGAAGTCACAGAATGGGAAAATGTTTGATGGTGGCGGCATCGGCTTATTTGACTCCCTTAACTTTGGAGTTGGGTGGAAAGAGGTGAGTCATTTAACTTTTTCATATTTGCAATTCATACCTGTAATTCTGCTGAAACATACGAGCTCAAAAATGTTCAGTCAATTATTTATAGTTAAAATTATTTCCTTTGTGTTGCTTCCAGCCCAGTCTACATTCATGATTCTTCGGATGTCAAGATGGCCGCAAAAAGAATTTTATGGGGCAAATTCGTAAATCTAGGCCAAACCTGTATTGCACCAGATTTTATTATTTGTTCACAATTGGTTGAAAAGGAATTTCTGAACACAGCAAGAGAATTGATGTTCGAGTGGTACGGAAAGAATTGGAAACTGTGTCCACACTTACCTCGAATTGTGAACGATAGACATTTTCTACGGCTTCAAAACTTGTTGAAGACAACAAATGGTTAATTTTGCAATCTAATTATTTGCTTGTAGTCCTTCGGAACAGGAATTATTAATAATCGCTGAATTCCAGGTCAAATTGCTATTGGAGGTGAAATGGATGAGAAAGATCTCTGGATTGCGCCAACTATCTTAGGTTTAATATTCTTAGAATAGTTTTGATCACCGAAGTACATTTGAAACAAAAAAAGTGACACTGTTTTGTCGGGCTGTTGTAACAGTTGATGTGGACATTTCGGATGCGGTAATGGAGGAGGAAATATTTGGACCAATTCTACCCATCGTTACCATCGAAAGTGCTGATACCGCCATTCGTTTCATCAATTCACGGTTATTGTTTTATAATGCAAAACCAATTCGGTGTTGCATTAATATTACATCTAAAAAATTAAATTGGAAACACTAGGTTGAAACCATTAGCATTGTACGTTTTCTCAAAGGATGATTCTATAGTGCAAACATTTTTGGAGAAGACTTCCAGTGGAGGTGTTTGTGTAAACGATGTCTTAATGCATAGTATAAGTAAGTCGAATTCGGTACAAATGTAAGCCAGACTTTCGTAATTGTAACGCATTTCGTTTTAGCTGATGGATTGCCGTTCGGAGGCGTTGGGTCAAGCGGATTTGGCTCTTTCCGTGGAAAATATTCTTTTGATACTTTTACTCATAAACGAGGAGTTCTTCAACGTAATTGGTCAACAATCGGTGAATTGTCCACATCCGTGCGCTATCCTCCTTACAACGAGAGCAAGCGCAAATTAATTAAATTACTCGCTCTAATCTTGCATCATTTTGACATGTCGTTTGGAAAAACTGTTGTTATTTTGATGGTGGCATTCTTGGCGGCGGCTTACTTCTGTCTCTAGTTGCACAAACTTCAAATGACTCAACTCTGACTGGAGTCATGAATGTAGTCGCCAATTTATTGCTCCGAAATTATCAGAAAGGTGTGGCCATTCAGAGTGACATAAAAGATTCGAATTTATTCTACTACTCCACTGGAACAATGGAAGTACATGTTGCAAAGATTTTGATGGCCCCTTGTTGTCCAATTCATTTCAATGTTCTTCGGTTGGGCCGACGGTTTATGATAATAGTATGAGCATAGCGGAAGCTTTTTTTTCTGTGGGTGTGAAACTATGTAAATAAATTCTGACAACTTGCTCGATATTACTTGCTCTCTACAGTGCTCATTTATCAGAATTGTAGTGATACCTTGCATTCCTGGATTCTTGTGAGCTTATATGGTACAACGTCTTGCCGTTTTGTTGTACAGTGAACATTGCATTTTTTCGTTTCTTTAATCTAGTTTACCATTATTTTGCCAATTTACTTTAGGTCAGGTAGACAATTACTTGAAGCAGACCCAGACACTGAAAAAGTCATTAAAGTAATTAATAAACGTACAAACGCTTATTTCAGGCATGATGTACGTCCACCCGTTTCACAAATTTGGAAGTCGAGAATGTTAATAAGATGGAAAGACCCAGATTACGGTT
>JAQGCM010000748.1:0-20845 GCA_034699705.1 Hymenaphorura dentifera
ACAGCACTTAATGCATCCTTCCAATCCACTCTCTCAAGTCTCAAGACTCAAGACTTGCTAAGATAAACTTTCTTCATCATTCCAATCCAAATGCAATGTTGACTGCTGAATGGGTTGCCTTTAAGAATTGCTCCTTCTCCTTGCCTTGCCTGCCTTGGAGCCAAAAAAAAGTATAAGAAGTTGTATCATCACACAACACAACAGTGTTGTGTTAAATGCTATGTAAAAACTTGGCTGCTTGGCTTTCAAACAAGTTTTGTATCAGTTTTGGTTTAGTTCTCTTCTTGCAGTCAAACTGTTAAGAACTAAGAAAAAGGGATTGTTTTATTTGTTAGTAGTGTCCGACAAGACAATTTGATTGTTGCAATTGCAATTGGAAGCTCAGCGTACTACTACTACTGCTACTACTAGCCTACTTGAAATTTTAATTTGATTGTGGCGGATGGGATTTGGATTGGGAAAATTATAAGGAGCCGTGCCGTGCTGAGCCGTTCCTCCGCACGCTTCTTGGTGGAAAAGTGTGATTGTAATTCCAATTCCCATGATTTTTGGCGAATTTTAATTTTTTTTCTGTGCAAAACCGGCTGCCGGCTCTACGCTGTACTGTACTCGCCTGGCCGTACTTTGTGGAAGTGGGAATTCGCGAATTGCATTGTAATTTACAACTTAATTTGATTTCGTGGTGTGCAAATTGTGGATTAGAGCTCTCAAGAAGGAGGGAAAAGGCTAAAGGTTAGGACGAGACGAGTAGAGAGAAGAGTGCAAAGTGCAATTCGTACAATATAAAGTGCATTTCAAAAGAAATTTTTTGGAAGTTGGAAGTTGTTGGATTTGGATGAATGATGTGATGTGGGTGACACATATATTTGAGTTTTTGCTCTGAGCAAGCAGAATCAGACATGAGGAAAATTGAGGATTAGCAATTTGCAAAAATTGAATGGAACTTGCATTAGGCATTTTGTATTAGTCATTTGTGATTCGTGCGTGGTTCCGCCGGCCAGAAGCCTTTTTGTATTTTGTATTGTTTTGATCTCTGCCCTGCCCGTGCATGTGCTGACTTGGATTAGGAAGGATTTTGCGAAAAAAAGTAACGAAAAGAATGAGCTAAAACTTTGTGTAGTGAAGAAGTCGAGTGGTGCTTAGTGTTTGCGAATTGAGTCAGACACGACAAAAGAAGAGTGCAATTTGTGAGTACTTGAAATCCTGAAAATACAAAGTAGTGAATCGTCAGCGAAAAGAAAAAAGGATGAATCCTTCGACGAGGCATGGAATTTGTGAATGATGAGAAGATGAGATTTTGCAGATGTGAAGGGCAGGATGAGTCTTCTTCCCAAAATGCAAATGCTGAGGCAAAGCCAAAGTCTTGGATTAAGGATTTCAATTCAATTCGCAACCATGTAAGGAAATGTGATTGTACAGTGCGAAGCTGCTAAACCACTTGCTTGACAATTTTGCAAAACATGAAAAAGAAAAATGCACTGAAAGTGATTGGATCTATCGAAATCGAATATATTGATTGGTTTATTGGTTTCAAACGATTTTTAGAGATTTTGAGGGGAACTGCATTCTTTCCGGAGTTTTTCGGATGTTTCAATGTTTTGACCATGATCATTTCGAGTCAGGACGATTTTGGCGTTTTTTAATAACATTGAAGACCGCATTTTACATAATTTATTGCAGCTGAAGATATTGCTTGGTCTGATTCATCTGTGCTTCAATGAGATGAGCATTAGATTTTTCACAGCTATAAATAATTAAAATTTAAATGGGTACGTACTTCTAGGGTAGGGAGGGACCGCACAGATTGCAATTTCCATTGGCTCATCATTTGATTTATTTTTGTTGATGACTGGCTCTTTGTTTTTACTGTAGTTTGTGCTTGTGACCAATTATGAAATGCAATTTAAATTTAACTCTAAATTATAACGAAATGTGAACATAAAATTAAACTGCAATTTATGACTCTTCCAAGGTAGAGCTAGAGTAGAGGCAAAAAAGCAAATATTTGCGTGCGTAAACAGTAGCAATAAAATTGGGGATAACTAAATAGCTAGTTTGCAGATTGCTGATTGCAACAGTAGGAAATTAGGAAACCTGCCTGGAATGATTTTTTGGTTTGACAAACACGCGACCAAATGTTGCGCACTAGTTTTTGTTCAAATTCAATTCGCAATGGTAATAAAAAAAACAGTCGAGATTTGAGATAGAGTCGTCATAATTGCTCTAAAATTCAAATTGACGTCGACAGAGATCAAATGCACACGAATTTTTCAATGTATAGTTTTATTAAATCTCTCATCCACTTATTTCTCCGCCCCAATCACAGCCAAGCCGCCATCGTATTGCAATGAAAGTGGAGGTTCCAAAAGCACAATCAAATTTTCATTGGCATTCGGCATGTATTGAGACTTAAGTTGTAGTTTGTAGAGCTATGGCCTTTGAGATTTCATGTGCTTTTTGTTTGTTTGAAATGATACACATTAAATAGATTTTAATTTTACATTGCATTCTCAAAATCTCATACAATATTCTTTATCAAATCTCATAGGAAGTCGACCCGAGGCTCACGAATTGATGCATTAAGGCAGGCATTGGTACGCATAATGTAAATTCAAAGTTGTTGTATAATCTGTTGCTCAACGCATCTCATTTCTCATTCAGCAGAATGCATGGGTATGAAATCATCAATTATGTAAAGTCATGTAATTGTGAGTGTAGTGTAGTCTAGTCGTAGTAGTAGAAAAAAAATGAAAAGAGTGAAGGAATTACTGGAATGAGAGAGGCTAGCTAGTCAATAGGCTATCCAAAGATGAAGTTTTTTAATGTGCAAAAGGGGTGACGTCAACAATGTTTAAGGTGAATCTAAACAACTAAAGTGCTTCCCTATCCTTATCCTTATCTTTTGCGTATTTGTGACTCGGATTTGAATTCCATTGTTGTACTAAAGTACAACGAAGACGACGACGACGGCAACTTTGTTGTTCGATGATCATTTAGGACGGGTTGGCTCGAGAGAGAATTTATTTATTGCCATCAAAGGCTTAGGAAGGTAGTCAAGTCGAGTCGGCTTTTTTCTAAAAAGTAAGTAGGAACGTAATTTTATACAAATTTTGCCATCAGCTAGCTTCAGCTTATCTGAGTCATTCCACATTCAAGGGAATTCCTCGAAATCAAACCCTAACATAAAATCAACACTTTGTGTATCAATCAAGTGGATAGTGGAGCGAGCATGAGCATGCATGAATGAGTAGTCTGCCTGGCGTAGCTGACTGCGTCACATTGTCAATTGACAATTAGTTTACAGTTAATCGTTTAATTTTGCGATTTTTGAGTCAAATATTGGTTTTATTTTTGTTATTGGTTCTTGATAAGTGAAATTGGAACTCATTCATTCCAGATCAGTCAGTTTGAAAGTTTGCGTACTTTTTTAGTCTGGATATTCTTTGCTGTTTGATTGGTCTTTGGTCGTGGCAGTTGCGCTATGTGCAATTTTGAGCCAGTTTTGGCGAGCTTTTGGTACTATAGTTTCTTGTGATTTTGAAGTGTGAAGGCTTTGTATGGTTTTATCAACTTGTGATAGCAAAAGCAATGCTCGAAGAGTTGTTCATTTGAATTTTGAAGTGCTCTGAGTGCTCTCCAAGATTTGAAGACAACCCGAAAGGATTTTCGTAGATTTTTGACAACAAATTTGTTGTTTTGGATTTGTAACTGGAACTCGTATGTACAAATTACAATGTGCAATTTATGGTGGGTTATTTTTGGTTGCAAGCAAAATTTCTAAGCTCGACAGTCTTCTTTATTGTTGGTTTAATCCATACTGTATGTATACACTGATCCGTTCAACAATGAAATTCCTGGCTGATATTGAATGTTGCAAAGTTTCTAAAACTTGCATGATGCACGCATGCGGAAAATGAAGACTACAAAAGCGGCTACAATCACAATGATAACCTTGTTTTAGTTTTGCGTAATTTTTCCTTATTACGTTACACACACGACCACTCCCCCACTGCACATTGTGCACTGGGGAAACAAAAGTTAACTTTTTTCTTAAAATGAGACTTAAATTATCACAAAACTTGATTCATGAGTCAAGTCAAGTCATGCCAATGTCCATACATACAATGTAGTTTATCCGTGCAAATGCCTACTGCTAAACTTGGCTTACGTGAGAGCATGTTAAAACGGCATTTTACTGTATTTCTCTTATTTACTTGTATCATTCTTTAAGTTTTTGTTTTAATTGTTTTGTTCGCAGCATTGCGTTGCGTTGAGGCATGGAAGAGGAAGTCAAGTGTAGATTTCGCCTTTTTCCCTTGACTTTTAAACTCATTTTTCTTTTTGTTTTTGCACTTATCCAAACATTTATGTCTCAAGTGTGTTGTGTGTGATGTGTGCGTAAGTCTGTAAATGTGTGCATGTTTAGCTCATTTTGTTTGTTTCTTTTCTTCTGTTTTCCATTCACTGAGTTTGAATAGAAAAATAGAATAGAACATTTAGAACAAGAGTCGAGTCATTGGATGGAGGCGTTTTTAAAGTCTGTGTTAAGTAATCTGATAGTGGTAGTGGTGCTCGGCTCACAGGCTCACAAGACAATTGTGATTGCAGTTAAATTTTCTAGAGTCCTCAGATTTCCTTAGATTGTCGTCGTAGTCGTGGCTGTTGTCGTCCTCGTCAAATACATTCCTACCATTATTTGGGTTACATAGTTTTTGTATTAAAGTTTAGTTAAGTATTTAACACGCAATTATGTTTAAGTATTATTTGTGGGTACTTATACTAACATTGCATAAGATTGAAATTGCAATAATACACATCCGCGTCTTTGTGGGGACGGTTGTGGTTTGCACTGTTAACTAGTTGGTCCTTTTTGCGAATTTTTTTTTGATACGTTGATTCGAAAGAGGCGAATCAATGCGCAAATAAATTGCAAATACGTAATGCACTTGAAATTGAGTGCTACGCTAACGTAGACTCTGAATCGGATTTCGGATTTCGCGTTTCCTTCCTTGTTTTTGCATTCAAGAAACCAAATATAGAAAAACAGCATTCTGATAATTTATTGCAAGGCAAGGACTTGACTTCCTTGCGATTTGAAATTGTGTTTTTTGCAAGTTTTGCTGGCTGTCCTCATGACTTGTCATTGGGCTTTTCGGCCTTTGTGCTTATCGGACATGGGTCGTTAGTCGTTATGTCGTCGTCCATCCTTTTCCTCATTCTACTTGTCATTTGTCGTCGTTTCTCTGTCATTCGCAACTAAATTCTATCAACTATTAACGGAATTACACAACACTACTACAACAGTACATTCAGCAGTAGAAAACTTTATTTATTTAGTTTGGGTCTTGGGTTGACGTGTGGGACCTGTACTGCACGAAGCACGATTGAAAAGGAAGGTATTGTGTGAAATTGGAGAGAGGAATGCCAAAATGACAATATTTCTTGTTGACTTAACTTTGTACTTATGTAAGGTTTACATTGGCTTGACACTTGTCAACCACAAACAACCCACGAATGTACGTGTGTGTGTATAGTGAAATTAGAATTCGCAATTCGCATCCAGCTTTTTAGTTCACATTTAGTCCGTCGGTCCGATTCTAAAGAATTTTTGGTCATGTTGACGTTGAACCTTGGCTTCGGCTTACGAGCACTTTCCTAGCCACCCAGTGGAATTTGGTAGGGTGTCGGTCTTGCTCTTGGTCTGGTTAGAATTAATTGTTTAAATTTGTTGGCCTGCCTTTGGTGTAGTTTGTTTACTTTCAGAACACATAAAAAGTACAAGAAACATGTCAAATTCGGTGTCAAATTGATGTAAGGGGCAGGTGCCATGGCCAAGACAAGACGCCAGTCGGCCAGTCATGAAAAAGTAAAGTCGTAGTCAGGACTCAGGAGTGAATGTGACGTGATGAGAGATGGTGATTTGATTGGTGGAATGGTATTCATGTTCAACATGTCACTTACTTCGTCCTAGCAGTTTATAAATAAAAATCGCAAGCAATCGTCAAGAGCGTGAAATTGTGGCACGATGCTGACACATATTTTTTGAAAAAAAGTCTTCCTGACTCCTGGCAATTTTTTTAGCCAAATATATGCCAGCGCCAGCACTGCAGCTGCACTGTCATCTGTGCCTTCATCTTTCTTCAGTCAAAATAGTATAATGTGCTCGCATGATTGCAATTTAGTTATGGTTTTTCAGCCTAGTCTGCCTCTGGCCCAAGTTTGAGTTTGAGTGAGCTTCAGTTTTTCAGCTGTTTGTGTTTTTTTACGAGGTGAGCTGTGAGAGCTATGTAGTGCTAGCGCTATAAATGTCACTCCGAATTATCCAAGTCACTTTTTTGAGAATTTCGAGCTTTTGATTTTGGGTTAAGTCGTGGAGGACTGCACGATCAACGCATCGCAACGGCTCCATTTGCACTTTTTTTTTGCAGGCTTGGCTAAAGACAAAATGTGGGTTATTATGTTACGCTAAAGAATTTATTGCAGAGTTAAAGGAGAAGGACGATTACATATATTTACAATCTGTCACCAAAAGCAGGGCACGACGACGACGACTTGAGCTTTTTGGGACGGGCCGGGATGAAACCTATTTTCGGATCAATTTGTTCTGGAATTCGGGCATCGCACGTTAGGTTGAGGTTGATGCAAATTTTAGTTTTAGTTCAGGTTTACTATTCACAGCAGGAGCAGCAGGAAAGAAAAATTTGCAAGGTTAATGATAAATTATTGCGAACAAATGGTTGGCAGGAAGGAAGGAAGGCCGTCGTGGCATTTTTGGTTTATTGGCACACGACTCGACTCTTTTACTTGCTTTTATTATGTTAGAAGATGAACAGGTTTGGCTTGGCTTTGGCCCGACTTTTGACTTGAGCCGGAGGAGTTCCAGAAACTTATGAACTCACTGAATAAATGGGCTTGCTTTTCAGATCGGTGGGGCGGATTGGGTCCGTCCTTTCTTGGCCAAGACTGAGACCAAGAACAAGAAGATATGTAATGCAATTTCTTAGCCTTGGCATTTGCTGAGATATTTGATCGTAAGGTGTTGTTACCAAATGGCTGGTCATGAATCTCGCAAATTCCAGGGAAGATCAGTTAAGCCTAAGGTCTGCTTTTCGTTCGCAATCGAGTGATTGGGGCGGTCTGCAAAACAAAGGGTCAGAATTTTTCTTAGGTTCAGTCGTAGTATCTATTTGATACGAGTTCCTGGAAAGGAAAAGGTTAATGAGCACATCCACGATTTGCAATTAGTGAAGGATCTCATTTCAAATGCTGCGTTTATTTGCTACGCATCCGTCATATATCACTTTCACTGACTGCGAAGTGAGTGGGTAGTGATGGGTTGGACTGCATTCATGATTCGGGTGGATAGTGGACTGGACGTGTTGGCGTTTCGACATTTCGACACTGACATTTCATCGGCTCGGTCCATCCAACGAACCAAAGTCCAAAAGTCCGTCATCAGATTGAGTTTTGAGTAACACAAGTTTTGTGCTTGGCTAAACTTCCTCCACACGTTCCTTTGAACCTAAGCATGCGATTATTTTGCCACCTACTACAATACTGCTGAACACGCAATTTGGTGATATTCTTCATAATAATAGAAATGTGAATGTCCAAAAACTACCAGTTTCGTGCTAGGCTTCCAATTTGTCATTCTTGTTTCCTTCCGGGGATATCGAGTCAGAGAATGTGGATTAGTTTTCCATCATAGCCAGCAGTGGTGTGGTCTGTGGTGGTGTCCATGTCACGTCATTTGGTCGTAATGCTTATTGCAATGCAATCGTTGCGTTGGGTTAGAGAGGATTAACGGATTAACGATTAAATCTTCTATACTCTTTCTTTGGGATTGTGAAATTGGGATTGGGACTTTGGCCAGTCTGATGGGACATTTCGACATGACATTTCCATCTATTCCGAAATTCCCATTAGTATTGCATTTGTAAAGTACAACAATAATAGAATGAGCATGAGAACTGAAAATACTAACTTGCATTTACGTAGCTTGAAAAGTTGAAAGTTTAGTTTCAGTTAGTTTCGTTTAGTTTCATTTTCATGGCAAACCCCTTGAGTATACTCCCAAAAGCTAAGTTACACAAGAATCTAATAATAAATGTTAGTAGAGTGAATAAATATTTGTTCTCCTTGCGTTTATTTTTACGACAGGCTTTCATTCTTCTTACATTTTAGTTCCCTAACCTACCTTGACATCACATACATATACTCCGAATAAGTACTTTTGCATGATTGTGAGATAAAAGTGTACATATTCATGGACTCTCGTTCATGAGTAGCAATGTGTCTCTGGATCGGGAGAACCGGGTGCCAGTGCCGGCCGGGTAAGTCGGCTTGGCTTGTGCCGGATTAACAAGTATGAGCAGAGCGGCAAGCAAACGGAAGGAAATTCCGGCCAGCTAGCACCGAATTTTGTGTAGGTTGAACTTATTGTAGTTGCCAGAATGAATGGCTCGATAGTCCAATTCCAATTCCACTAAGCTTGGCTTGGTCGCTTGGTGTACGTTTTAGTTTTAATGTAATTGAGTGTTTAGTGCTGGAAGGAAGCACAGGAAGCATTTGTTCAAATTTAATCTAATGCAAATTTAATGTTGTGTGGCCTGAGAACTTAGGGTGGGCGTAAGGTTAGGTTGGTACGGTAGGTCGGTTGGGTTGAGCGTATAGAAAATCTTTGCCGCCTGGAATGAACTGCTAGGAAGACTTAAGCTTTTAGCTGTAGCAGAACAAAACCTGGAAATAGAATATGAATTCGAAAAAGGATGTCAGAAATGCATGCATACATGTGTGACTACCTACCTTCGTTAGAATTGACATACTGTTTCACAGGTGGAGGAAGAGAAAAGTTATGTAGTCAGTAGTGACAGTGAGAGCCAGTGGAAGTTGACTAAAAAGATTGGCTCGAAGCAAAGAAAGCAAGAACAAATGGGGAAACGAACGACAAGCGTCGTCTTTTGTTCCCCTGGAGCGGGTGCGGGTATTATTTTGCAAAATTTCTGTTTGACTAGATAATGCTGAGTATATATTACCAGCAGAAGACCCAGACCAGGCCAGATGTGATGTGATGTAACATCAGGAACATGACTTTTAATTGAATGTTAGGACAAGTTGCAGAATCGCAAAATAAACATGTCTTGTCTCTGCTGAATCAGCATTTGCTGGTGGAATGAAATCAGAGTCTTGTCTCACTGGAGTGGAGCTAGAATTTTGTACTTTACTTTGGCTGGTAGTTGGGTATACGGTTTTGATTTTGACTTGAGCAAAATGGTTGCAACTATTCCGGATTACGTTCAGAATTATGTACAAACAAGGGGGGGGGGATTTTCCCATCTCCTTAGCCTAATTCCAGGGCCGATGTTTTGGAAATTGTTGGCTTATAGCGTGCATGCATGTATGTCTCTTTCATTCTTACAACTTGGAGCTGATTTATTTTTGGTCCCTTTCCGTGACCGCTCGCCCCCACTTTTTCGGGAATTACTTTCTTTTTTCAAACTCCAGAGAACTGGTCTCGGAGTCTTCCGAGCGAACATGGATCTTCTGTTAAATCTACTGCTAAAAGTGTGCATGGTTGTTTCTATTCTTAGTTTTCCTAGCCACGCTACTGCTAATCGACATGTTGAAGTAAACGGAACGGATAATTTTTTTTAGGAATTTCATATCTCAAATTATTGCTAATTGTAGCAAAATCGACCGAATGTGTAGAGTAGAGTTTTTTCTGGCATTACTTCTTAGATTATGATTATAAAAAGTCTTCTGTCGTTCAGTCTTAACATTTGATTTTTTTTTGCAGGGCCGAAGAATTAACCTTGTGTTTTTGACGTGAGGGGCTCTAAGGAAATCAGTGCAAAAATGGTCAAGATGGAGGAGAACAATGGGCGGCACATTGTGCGAGTGTATGTTGGTGCCCTGTCACAAGAATATGAGGCTCTGTCAGTGGAGGCTAGCAAGCACACGACAGCCGATGAAATTGTGACTTGTATTTGTGCCCGCCTCGGGTTTAGCTCAGTCGCGGACTATGAGTTAGCGGAAGTGATTGGGAACTCTGTTGGACAAGATTGTAAAGAGAGACGGCTCGGCCCGTTTGAATCCCCCGTTGCTCTAAAACTACTTTGGCCCAAGACCGCAGACTCAAGCGCCAGCAGCCCAAGTCCAAGTCCGCCAAACCTACCAAGTCTCTTTCCACCTGCCGCTTCGGATCAGTATCGGTTTTGTCTCCGAGAAAAGCAAGTCTCTGACTCCTTATGGTCTGAGAGTTTTGTCATGGATCCACAAATTATTCGTGACTATTTCTACCGATTCTTGTACCAACCCAAAGACAAAGAGTACCCAGACCTATGCCAACTTCCTGATCTAAATGAAGAGACTTTATTAGAAAATCTTAGGTCAAGATTTAGTGGAGGACATATTTATACTTATGTCGGGTCTATTCTCATCGCTGTTAACCCTTTTAAATTTCACCCGATTTATAATCCCAAGTATGTCAAACTCTACCAGAATCGGAGGCGGGAAGAATTACCGCCTCATATTTTTGCTATTGCGGACTCTGCGTATCACACCATGTTGAAAGAAAAGAGGAACCAGTGCATTGTGATTAGTGGTGAAAGTGGGAGTGGGAAAACAGAGGTAATTTTTCACTCATTTCTTTGCGTAATGATTCGATGCAGCGATTGCACCGCAGGATTTATTTGACTTGACTGATTTTATTTATTTATTTTTTCTCACAGTCAACTAACTTTCTTTTACATCATCTCACGGCTCTGAGTCAGGTATGTAAAGAACCTCTATAGAATAAATTATTAATAATTATATGTAATATTGATATGGTTATAGCTATATTACGATAGATAATAAGATAAGTTTCATAATAATTTATTTTAAATAATTTCAGAAGGGGACCCATGGGAGTGGAGTTGAACAAACCATTCTGAGTGCTGGGCCTGTCCTTGAGGTAAGAAAGAATGAATCTCTTTCAACTTGTTCAAAACACACCTACGTAATATTTATCATCATTATCAGCTGTAATTGTTGTACGTACGTTCGACTCTCGGACCCAAATCAAACACGCAGCGCACATTTTTAGACAAATGAAGGGTGAAGTATTATTTATGGATTTTTGGTTGCGGCAAGACATTGTTTTAACGCCTCCGAAAGCATCGTTATGTCATTAACGAAAATTTCTGAGGCTTCAGGCCAGGCTCCCAACAACATTTAATTTCAACGTAAGTACGCTGCAATGTTGCGAACCTTGATAATTGCCCACGGAGATGGAGATGATACTGATGATATTCACTCATAGGAATTGATTGACAGATTGCAGACATATCAGCAATGTAAACATTTCCAAACGACATAACCCTACGCTCACTATACACAAGCAAATTTTGTTCAACCTGTAAAGTAAAAGAGTCCAAATTGCAAAAACAGTGGGGTGGAATGAATAGAGCGTTTTTAGTAGCAGTAGCAGTGGCAGTAACAGTAAAACTGTTTGCGTCCGAGTCCATGTGCTTCAGCAGGCAGCGCTCGATAAATATCTTTTTGGGGATTTTGTAAGGAAAAAGGTGAGTCCCGGCAGAGAGCTGGGTGCTTCCTTCCTGTCAATTATTTTGCTAGCCAAGCCATACCATTGCCTTTGCCATGATAGACCATGAATAGAAATGGAAGTGGCACTGGCAGCCAGGGATGCATTAAATAGTGAGCCAAATTGTAAAGCCTGCCTGGTACGGTTAAATTTGATTTTTATGACACGCACATGGCATTGCACAGACTGCGACTGCTTTAATTTTCGTGGTTTCTTTTCGGCTTCCAAACGAAAGCAATAAAAATTCAGAACAAGGAAGGTGTGGATTCTAACCCAGTTAAGATTTTAAGATTTAATTGCACAGATTTTGCCAGTAATTTTTTTAGTAGAGAAGTAAACATAGACAAAATAGTATGTATGTGGCCTTTGATGGGGATGCGGTCACGCCCAATTATTTTACGAGAAAGTGCAGAATTTTAATGTATTAGGGAGGATCAGGATTTGAAGAGTCTCTCGAGAGTTGGCGTCCGATGGAATTAGGATAGGACTACCAAAAAAATGACCTTAATTTAACTAATTTGATTATATGAATCCCATTGTCTTGTTTTGGCTCAGTTCAAGGCTGAGCTACGCAGAAATGTTTAATAAGGAGATGCGTGAGGCTTATCCTGCGGTATCTGCATTTCTGTGGTCTCATTTGGGAGGTGTAAGGCTTTGGCTAAACAATCGTTGTTAACAAAACGTAGGGTGTTGACGATAACACTGTCATACAGACCCTTTCCTTCTATCCAAATGGTCCGAATTTTGCAAAAAATTAAGCACCGCAACCACAGGGCTGCTGGCTGCAATTTGCAAATTGGTAATCTGATCGTGTGCAAAAACAGAGGCCTTCATTAAATGAGGTATTGGGGCAAGACGTAAGAGAATCTTCTAGAATTTAGGCCAAAGTGTTGGCAATCGACACGAGTACGACAAAAGACTAAAGACGATGGACAAGACAAGACGAGCCAACCAGTGTCAGGTTTATTTTTTTCTGAGACGCAAAATGAATGCGAGCTGAAGAGAATCTCAAGTGTGTAGCTTCTTCTTTCTATTCAATTGTTGCCCAACTTTTAAGCCGGTAAGAGAAAAGCAAGTTAGGCTATAGTAACTTAGAAGAAGGTAATCTGACACCTAGTTTTTCGAAGAACTCAATAAAACAATACTGAGTTACAAGAAAGAAAAGAAAAGCAACAACTTTGACTGATGAGTGGTTTCAGTTTGCGGTGTGCGCACGGCGTATTTGCGAAAAAGCAATGCGGCGGAACGGTACTCTTGAGTCGAGTTGAGGCATTCCCTTACATCTAACACGCAGTGCAAAAGAGTTTCGATTCAATTTTTGAATTGAATCTAGAGAATCACGAAGACAGTGTCAAATGACACTTTGGTATGGCGAAAATGTCACGACGAAAACACTTGCGAGTCGAGTCTGACGTCTGATGAATTAGATATCGAATTGGAATAGAATAAAATTTGAGAGCGAAATCGAACCCTTTAGATTCTCATTAGAATTGGAATCAGATTTCATTGCAGCTTGATACGCGTAAACAGCGAAGAGCAAAATCTCTTGAGATTTGGAGAGGATGACGTATTCTGGTCAACTCAAGCCACTCAAGTTTGGTTTGCCTAGCTGGACATTCTTGGTGGTGTTGTTTTCTGCATTTTGGAATTCTAGAAATTCTCCAGAACATTCCTACATTCCTTCCTTTGTGGTTGAAATAACAAAAACATCTTGAAGTCAAATGTTGAATCCGGAATTCGGACGGTCGGACCTCCGACCCTTCATATATTTGTTTCGGATTTTGTGAGCTCTTTTGTTCTTTTTTTGTCTGCTACAAGCACCATCACCGTAATAATTAAGAATTCCAGAAAACCTTCAAGAAACTTGTTTTCTTTGACAACTTGAACTTCAAAATCTACAAATTTTTATTCCATTTCGTTGCTTCCTGTCTTGATTTTCACCCATTGAGTCCCTGTGCTTCGAGAATTGATTTTTTTTTGGTAATCACCCGTTGATTAACAATAACAAATTGATAATTTGAAGAGTGACCTCTTCATTCATTCACTCAACTTTAGCCATCAGTCATTGTCAAGTTTTCAATTGGAGGTTCTTGTGTCGAAATAGGAAAAAAAGACGTAGATCAGCAATGCAACAAATTACCTCAAAAATTAATTAACCTCTTGAGTCTACAATTGATTTTTTTGCAAGGCTTGCTTGGCTTCGTGTGTGGTTTTTAGGAACCGACGCATTTTTTTGAAAAGGGGTAAATAATGGAGTAAGTTAAAGTATTGACGTTTTTGCATCCAATTGGATTTGAGGGATGCAAACCAAGCCGTCGAGTCGTCAAAGGAAGGATGTTGAGTTAGTCATGTGCGTCTGTCTCACAGCGTAGTGAAACATGAGAGAAATAATTGGTTAGAAGATGACGGTGATTACTAATGAAGTATGAAGCCACTGAAAGGCAGCACAGATTACAGATTGCAAATTTTGTTGCGGTTTGCTTAAATATTATCATGGAGCCAAAGCCCAACGACTACGAACGACCATCCTTTTAGTTGGCATTGAATCAAGCTAATCAAGTAACTACTAGGCAGGCAGGCATTTGAGTCAGTCAGTTTGGCACAGGTAGGTAGTCAAGTCACAAACTAGTCAAGTCAACTAGTCATTCAGTTAAGTTTTTTTTTGTTTTCTGAGGTTATGTTTTCCTAACTACTTGACCTTGGGAGTTGGGACTTGAAGAACAAAGCAACATTTTTCCTTATATGACTCGCGAATTGCGATGCGAGTGCGAATTTACCAAGTATTGCGCTGTGTGAAATGGCAAATAAAGAAAAAAAGGTAGGGCGGTTTTTGCTAATCAGGCAGAATGTCGGACGTCTTCTTCGATTTATTGAAGTGAGATTCAATTCGGCGACGGAGAGGCTTAAATATTTTTTGACCACACAGTCAGCGCACCTCAAATACCTTTAGCTTACCTTTGCTCTGCTGCCTCACCCGATAAAAACACACAACAACAGACAACAGGTTGAGAAATTGCAAATTGGCAAGAATAATATTAACGGCATACACATAAACATAACCTGATTCAAGTGATAAAACTTGAAGAACAACAAGGATCAACTAGAATTTACTCAAATGCGTGTGGCAATACATATGCAATGCTAGCAAATGCAAAGGTGAAATAATTTATGATTGCTCCAATCCTTTGATTTATTGACCAATTCCGACTTCAGGAAATTAACACCGGTTGACATTTTTATTGTTAACTCCAAGGACGTGGTAGGTCCAGTTGGCAGAAATAATTAAATGATTTTCCTATTGCGCAAATTGTACGTATTTTATTGGCAAGTCAATGAATATTTTTAGTCAATCAAGTGATCTGTGCTTGTGCTACGCAATTCCATTGTTTCTCGAGATTTTTTTTTGTTTGAACCAGTCCAGTAGGCAGTAATTTTTTTCTGTAAACAACAACACAATTTAATTGGTTTTCGTCGACGTCGACGACGACTTCAAGGCAGCTTTACTCTAGCAGAGCATAATTATTAAGGATGCCCAATAATACAAGCAAGCATATCCTAAATCTGTCTCTCTAACTCTACGCATTGCGATTGCCTCGTTAAAAAAATCGAATTCTCATCCAAATTACTAATTAAGATAATTGCTATCAAATTGCAGTGCCATCTGCACGGATTTGCCTACCGGACTTACTCGTACATTGTAAACACGTAGAGATTAGATGCTCACACCTCAGTTCGTTCACAGGGTGTGTTAGAATTTACACGTATTTTGTACATCTGTAATCTGTCGTGGGTGCTGCTCAAAAGGGTGTAGTTGTAGCTTTTGCTTCATTTTTCTCACTCCTTCAGAAAAGAAATTAAAGGGCGACTCGACTCAATTGATGGTTTTGTTGCTCATCCTACACATACATACAATACAATACATTCATGACTTGACATGAAGCTCAGCTGTTAGCTGTAGCTGTAGCTCGATTCATTATTGATGCCCTGTGAAAATCGTGTAGGTTTAAAGTTGTGGTATGTGTGAATGTGTGGGATTAGTAGAAATAGCAGTCGTGCCCTGTCCTGTCCGAGTTAGGTTAACAAACCTTACTTACACCTATCCCTTCCTACATAATTTGTTGAACGTTTTCGATTGCAGTGCGGTTAGTTGCGGCGCACACTTCAAGTTATTTGACTCAAAAAAAGTAGGAGTAACTCAAACTCAAACTCTACCTACCGCAAAGCAAATATGAGATTTTACGAAATACGAAAAAAAACTGGTCAAACGGATACGGAATCAAGGAAATAAATTGAAATGGAAAGTGGGTTTAATTGGGGCAGAGAGTGGAGTAGGAGTAGGAGTTAGGAGTTTATGAGTCAAAACTCAAAATCTCATCAAGTACTTCTTGGAGCTGCTGAGCTGAGCTGGAAGGAATGAAAATGTAGGATCTGCAGATAATTGTCTTGTGATTCTGCCTTGCATTTCAAGCAAAGTAATTAGTTTCTTCGACTAATTACTAATGATTGAAGTTGGCTGGCTAGATAATAAGCGTCTCAATGAAATATGAATGCATTGTTTGTCTATTATCTCTGTTGTTCGTCTTCATCTTCGTCTTCAGAGAGGAGAGAATGCCTGACTTTAGCATTAGAAAGAGAGAAAGACTGAGAGAAGTTGAAGTGCTCCTGGTTTAGGAGTTGGGACTAAGAACTAAGAGGTTGATTATTTGATGGGTTGGGCAGATGGGTTATGAGCTCGGGTTTTGAACTTACTGCCGACTACTGAGTACTGACTGTGTGAGGATGAGGACTACGCTTCAGACATACTCTCAGTCAGTTGAGTTGATTAAGCAAGTCTTTGGCGATGACAGAAAGTTTACAAAACTTTTTTTCTGAACTCTTCAAACCAAACGTGATGTGAGATTTTATAAACTTGTTCTTCCAGTTTAGTTCACTTTGTATTAATTTTCAGTCGTAGGATTCAAATGAGAAGGGTAGGGCTGGGGCTGGCAGACAGATTTGCCTAAGTATGGCAAAACATTTTCGCTTGCAATTTTAATAAATGGCAACTTGTTTTAGCAAATGGCGAGTTATTAAAAATCAAATTCAAAATAGGCTCCAATGGACAGGAATGAGTCTGGTCTGCTATTCTTGCGAAATTTTGTGATCAGTTTTTTGGGGCTTCCGGAGAGTTAGCGTGAATTCGGCGTTGAAGGCCTTAAGATTAGGATTCTGTTTTGATTGCTGTTCTTTTTTTGGTCAGCGAGATGCAATTTCAATTGAAATTAATCGATAGCTTAGCAATTAGGCAGTTAGTTTGAAGCGAAGTTCTTTTCCCTCTCCATCTCCTTCTTGTTGAATGAAGAAGAGAAAAGGTCAAGAGCCGATTAGAGTTAAGATTACGACTCAAGATTTGCATAGATAAATGGTTCGACTCAGCTCTCTCATTTGTCCTTGCCTAAATCCTTGCATCATAGATTGCTTAGATCAGCCAAAAGATTGCTGAAATGAATGATTTGGGCATTGATGCCATTTGGCAGGACTCATGAGTTTGGAGCCAAGAATTTGATGCCTTGCCTTGCCTATGCCTGCCTACTTGAATTTCCAAGTGAGAGCGAGAGTTTTTCTTGACGTTGAATAATAATATTTCGGATTTTGTTGACTGGAAAATTGCACAGAACAGAAGACAAAAGGGCCCAGCCCATCCTATGTATTTCAGTTTCACTACAGTAGATTCTATGCCGTTCCCAAAGGATATTCAATTCATATGCAGAGTTTAAACTACAAATTAGCCAATAATTATAATTGAGGAGTAGGTGTGTGCCCTGTGCGCACTCTCCACGTGCACAGACGGACGACGACGACGTATTCGGACGTACGTACTCTTTAGATAAATGAAGAATCGTGATAGAATTAATAAGTTAAGTTGGTGAAATTAAATTATGAAATAGCACTGCATCACTCAGCGTGTGCTCGAAATCGAAGACATATGATGTGCATTTAGTGAATTTGTTCGTGATGAGATGAGGTAGAAAAGCGCGGCTGTGTAATTATCAAAGAAACGATAATTTGTTGGTTTGCGTAGTTGAAGAAAAGTAAATTCATGTCATGTTTGACCAACAGGAGTTTATTTGAAATGAAATGAATTGAAGAGCTTACTAATGCAGTAAAGTATGAAGTCAGGTGCGTTCGTTGATTTTGTCAGAACAATACGCAATTACAATTACACACAAAAAGGAGTTTTTGCAAATAGGACAGACAGACGTAGACCGTGCTAAATTTTTGTCATTAAGTAAATCAACTTGTCTACAGTTTAGGAGGGCTCATTCATGAAAATTGTGGAATTAGATTTGTAATTGTAATTCGCACGCATTTAGAACTTTCACTTTCATCAGAATTTGTGGTACAGTAGTAGACTTTGGCTTAAGAAACTCGAAAATCGTGGCTATTTTTGATTTTCTCAGCACAAAAATTCTTGTTGCCTAACGCTACTATTGACACTTTGAGTGAAAAATTTGTAAACCCAATAAAGAGTACTGTGCTGCGCGGTTGCGCCATAATTTTGTAGTAAATTGCATATTGCAAGGAGGTAGTAAAATTGTAGTAGGTCATTTAAGTTGTTGAGTCGAGTCCAGTTCAGTGGAAGGAAGTGAAATTGAGCTAAAAATAAAATGTATAGGGCTACAGTGCTCAGGTATTCATTCATGTTAATTCCTGACGTAAATTAGAATTAGGTCGGCGGACTCTTTGTTTTGCTTTCATTTTCACTTTTTGAACCACTGGCAAGAATTGAGCAGACAGCAGAGGATTGTGGTTACAGAATTTATGCATTTTCTGAGGATGTAGTATTCGGATAGGTCCAGTAAGTACATTTTTCTTAGGATGAACCACGTCCAACGTGATTATAAGAAAAGTACCGTTTGTTCGGTTGGAAAGTTTTGGAAACAGCTCAAGCAAAAGCAAAACATTGTGCAGGAGATATTACAAGAAATGTTGGACATGTGGTGTCGCTGGCTCAAAATTCCTTTGCTTTCTATTATCTCGCCTCCAGACTCAAGATGAAGGTGAGTGTCTATTGTTCTCGGAAATACCTGCTTGCTTGCTTGGCATTGCGGAGAGGACAATTTATGAGTTGGAGGAAAGGGTTAAGAAATCGACCCAAGTCAGAGAAATCAGTTTTGGTTTTACGGATCCAATCCAATTTTACTTCAGATATGATACGGCGTAGATTCTGAAAGAGATATTTGACATGAATCACACACGCTCTTTGTGCTCGAATAAACTTCCCAGAATTTAAAGTAAAGGGTTCTGAGGAGTTTCATCGATTCACTTTTTTGACCGACAAATTTGTTCCTACTCCCCCGCTGACATTTATCTTGCAAACTTCACCGCACCACAACTATTGACATTTCTATATTATTAGATTAAAGCTATTGGAATTTGGAGTGCTTGCTTTCTTTGAGTTTTTTTTGCTATCTTGAGCACCGAATTCTTGGGAAAAGAAGAATTGAATGAAATGAATGACAGGAAAAGTAAACTAGAAAATGGATTGAAAGGTCACGAAGGAAGAAGCGGCGGCGGAATACTTTGCTTACGTAGAAAAAAATATCAGAATTGAGTTTTGTACTCTACTGGATGTGGGCAGGTCAGGTTAGAAAATGGTTTAGAATTAATAAGGATGTTTTCAAGGAATTGATACAATTTGAGAATTAGCTGACGACAAGGAATTTCTCTGAAACATCATCATTCGAATCCCGAATCCCATCCAATCCATCCTCCGATTTCGTTTCTTTTGAAATGAAGAGCAAAGCATTGGTTTGGTTTAGCTTCGGCTGCCTTCCTTCGCCTTGGTTTTGTCTATTCAGGCTCAGTCAGTCCTTCTATTTCCTAAGAATTATCGGAATTCCATATTTGTGAAAATAGAAGGAAGTAGACAGATAAAAAGGAAGAGGGACTGGGCAAGGTAAGGCTGTGGATTACGCCCGATTGCCGATGATAGCGTGGGTGTTGGATGGATAAGCAAAGCACTCTTCTTTGCCATTGTGTGTGTGCTTGTGTGAATTTGGCTATGTTTGAAGAAAGCCAGGGAAAGTAGTAAAGTAATGGAATAACTGCTGAATGGCACGGAAGGGAATCATTAGGCGAGTCGTTGATTTCATTGATTGGATCAACTCCGATTTTCTTTTCCTTTACTTTTTGCAAGGGTAGGAGTACGGCACGCGGCTCCAAAGCCTGGTAGTTTAGTCTAGCGTTGGTTTCATCATTGGCAATACATGGTAATGGCAAATCGTAATAGTTTTTAGGCTTAGTATACTTGAGCTTGTTAACCTAAGTCTGATCGAATTTCCAAGGAAATGTCTTTCAAGACATTTCAGTGAGAGAGCCAATAAGAGGGTAAAAGAAGAAATGATAGTGCTGGGCTGCTGGATTAGTTGAATTTAATTTGGGACTTTCATCTTATCATTTACAGCTCTACAGAGACTTTGAGCTTGACTAGGACGAACTCATTCGGAGAAATGTCACATTTCTTGTTATTCTTATTTCATTATTAATAAAATGAGTAGGAGTTTGGCATTTGGACTAAACAAATTTTTCCAAAATAGTTTCTCATTGAATTGTGACGAAAGGATGTGACGTATAGGATGGCGATGGCGTCAAAATTCTTCAAAAACATTTTCACTCAAAAAAAAATATTTCTAGTACGTCATACACACTATGGACAGTCCCAACCCAATATGGAAATTCTAATTTTCCATCGGAACAGAACAAGCTTGATATGCATAGAAATAGAGTTTAGAATTCAGAATGCCAGCCAGCTGGTTCCTTGCCTTGCATGCATGCCCTTTAAAAATCCTTTCATGTTTTTTTCCCTTGACATGATGATATTTATTTGAGTTTGAACTTATTGGAGCTTCCAAAAGAATGTCGAATGATCGACGACGACGACCTTGCTTCAAGCTGAGCTTAGCTTTGCTTGCTAGCTTGAATGTCGAAAAGAAATGTAATATGTGGTCCATTTGTTTCGACTCTCGTTTCGTGGAGCCTGTCGAACTCTTACTCGAAGTGGAAACTCAAAAAACATGAAGATTGAAAAAAAAAAACGGAGAAGAGAATGTGGAATTAAATGAGAATTCTCATCGAACTCTGCCTGAAATGGCTGTTGCAATGTAGTGCAATGCAGTGCAACTTGCATGAATGACCCAAGGCAAATAATAATAAAATGATCAAATGATCATTACGTCGCATGCACGTCGTAGACTCAAATGAGCCCATTGTATGATTTGT
>JAQGCM010000749.1:0-20818 GCA_034699705.1 Hymenaphorura dentifera
GAAGAGGTCCACTACTGCTCGCTACTGCTTTAGTTTTTTTCTACAATGTAATTCAATGCAATGCGATGGAAAGAGATGGGTTTTGTTTGACTCGTTGAGTTGAGTTGGTCCTTCCGTCCTGCTTGACTATCATCCTGACTATAAGTATGAGTTTGAGGATGAGTGTTCTGATGTGTTGGTTGGTTGGTGGCCCGGTTGGTCCTTCGGTTCTCCTTGTGTTGTGAATGTGTGTGAAGCGTGTGTGGATAATACTAGCGTTATTGTCTTGTACTCGCGTGACAGGAATGAAAGTGTTTTCCATTAGCGAAATTGTGAACATAAATTGTCTTCTGGATACGTCTGCGTCGACTGATATATTCCTCCGATTTAACCCGATTTATCACCATGCGTTTTGGTGTTTTCCTTAATACAATTTCCATTCCTCATTCTGCGCCCTCAGTCTCTCTCTCTGCTCCCATAATAACTATTTATTTACACTCAGTTCTCCGGTGTTGAACTTCTCTGCTATCAAAAAATGCACGGGTGGCTGGCTGGGCTAACGGCAACCCCTGTCGAACCAACTAGGAATGTCCCCTCCGATCACTTTCCTTGGCAGGGAGACGATTTTTACTACTTTTCAGGGACTCATAACCTGTTGTCGTTAAACGATTCTATTCCCTCATAAATTATGTTAGTGCCAAATTAGCGGGACTTGGGTGGGTGGCGAGGCTGAGCTGAGGCAGAGCAAGTGCAGCTGGAAGAGGTTGTCAATTTGATAGACTCATAAGACTTGTAATAGTCGAATGAATGCTGGCTGGGAGGAAAGTGACTCAAAAATAAAATTTTGATGTTCTTAGGCTGAGGAAGGAGAGGAGAGTAAAACGAAGTAACGGAATATGAGAAAATGATAGCTGTAAAGTGTTCCTCCACACTTCAAAATAAAGTTAATGATATTTGTATTTTCATTTCCTAATTCATTTTCCAAAGTTGTTAGCGTTTTGATGGGAGTATGGGAGTGAGCAGGTGAGCTTTGTGAAGCAATTAAAAATACTTGGAGAAGATAGCTGGAAGTCTGGAAGAGAGCTAAAGCTGGATGTAGGAGTGAAAGTCTGGTTGATGTCTGGCGTCTGGTGGAAGTGGAATGGTCGAATGGTACAATGGAATGGAAGTATGGAAGAGAATTAAATGGAGTTGTGACTTGTGAGTACGTGGCCGTGGCATGGAGCGGGTAGTTATGGTCTAGGGTAGTTGTGTGAGAGTCTATATATGATACGGGGATGCCCTCAGAGTTGGCCCTGGACTCGGCTGATGAGAAAATTAATGTGAACGAATGGATGTAGAAGTGGAGTATGGCGGAGGTAGTTAACGAGGCTTTAATTGCTTTATTTGTTTCCATCTCTCATTATTCATTAATTTTACTTCCTCGAACTGAGCCCAGCTCAGCTCCTCAACTCTCCCTCTGCCTTTTTCTTTCTTCCACTTCCTAATGTCTATATTTGAAACTACTTCAATTTGTCGCCAACACCTCCGCCGTTCACAGGGCTGTTCCTTTTCAAATTCCATACCTCATTTTCATGTCGTCTTCGTCTCAACTCTAATACACTGCACACAACCCATGAAGTCGAGTTGACAAATTTTGTTATGCAAGCATGCATATGACTAGCATAGGATGCATGACTGGAAATATCTTTGCCATCCATCCTTCCTTCCTTTCCGTCTTTCAACCTTCCCCGTTCTTGCGTTCTGTTCATGAATGAAGTAGTTGCCAACTTGAGACAAGAAAAGGAACCTCGGGTTGAGTGTTTAGGCGATGGAAAGAGTGTCGAGTGTGGAATCTGCAGTCTGCATCTGTGGCTGATTAAGAACTTGTATAAGTAGTTGCTACATTATGGAGATCTATGAAGTCCGTATGGACCGGAACCTTTATTATTTTTTCCTTTCATTTTCTTCTCTACTCCACTCTGTTGGAGACACTCGGAAGAGTTGCGTTCTGTTTGGGTGAGTTATGAGCTTTGACGTTGGTGAGCCAACCTGCCTACACTTAATCAACCGTCTCTCGTCATTTACTTCTCAAAAACTTGGCTATTTACTACAAGGTTTTAGGAGGAACTTACTAAAGCGTCGGTGACGGCGGTGGTGACTGTCTGAGAATGAAAAGTGTTTCATCGACACACACACACATAAGCTACTTGTACATCATATCACCCAGGAAAAGTTTGTGGATAAGAAAGAAGTAAGAGCTAGAAGATAGGAGATAGTTAAAGTGCTGAACTTGTGGAGGCAAGGCAAATGTAAATATGCTTCCCTACTTGCTGGGAGAAATATTGTAGTACAGAAGAGCCTTTTCAAAGTTTGGGTGAAACATTGCTCTTCTCCAGCTACTACAGCGCTCTTGGTCCTGTCATCATTCCCTCTGCATTCCCTCCCTCCCTCCAGATCCAGTTCCAGTACAACATCTTGTCATACGCCTTCTCTGGATTTTTTTTTACTTTCTCGGGAAAAAATTATGAACAAGTGATGGCAGGCGGTCCTTGGGTTAGGTTCCACATGCGAAAAGCGAATCCGAGCTGAGAGTGGAGGTAGTCGTAAGGCAAGAAAAGCAGTGAAGTGAATTGAATTGAGAATTGTCAAATCAAAAGTCAAGCTGTACAGACATTTCATAGATCGTGTGTCTCAGGAATCCAGGCAGACTCCGCATCATATTTTGGTCTTGTGAAAATGGAAAATGAGATGAGCTGAGAGTTGTAGTAGTTATAAAATATTTAATCTCATGTTTTGCATTTTGGTGATATAAGTGAGAACTGGAGAAGGCAAATGGCAAATTGATGGGATTTTGTGATGGCGCGGGTGAGAGAAATTGAGAGAAAAGTTGTCTCATTTCATTTCCACTGCGACACATAGTAGTAAAACTCCGTGTCCTGTCTGTCATGTTATGTTCCTGTCCTGTGGTAGATTTGGTTTGAGTCAGAGTGAGTTGCGTTGCGTTGCGAGTGAATGACTGGATTTGGTAGTTTTGGACCAAACATGTTGCTAGATAAATGTATACGTATGTTAAAAAGTTTAGGGGAACGCCGACAGGCTAGAAAGGATAAATAGATTTAATACCCTGTATTTCGATTAGAAAATCTTGTCAAGTATGAGGTAATGGACGTTTGCTACGGGCGACTGGGTTGAAGAACACTTAGTTGGATCAAGGTTTTTATAACATTTCTCTTCTCAAGAACGCCTAGGTGGTTTAGCGAGCTAGCTTCTTTACTTTCATCTCGATTCTTACATTCCTTGCATTGAATTGAATGGGAGAAGAGATGAGGAGGCTGAGAGACAGAAGAGACACCATTTGGTTCGTCAGCATCGTCTGCTGGCACTAAGTAAGTAGAGAGGGAAGAACGCGAAGAAGTCTTTTTTAAGCTGATTTGATGGTCTTTTGCCTATGTATTTTCTTAACTAGAAGAAAACAAAAAGAGTTCTTAAAAGGTGACGGTGACAGACGGTTATCTCTACGGATCATTGCGTTTGATGCCTTTTTCCTCTGACTAGGTAGTTAAATGGGAAGAAAGAAAAGGTAATAGAGAGGAGATGGTGGAAACGTTGGTTGGAGTAGTGGGGCTCAGAGTGGCGGTCTTCGTGGTCGTGGTAGCGGCGGTGGCGGTGGCGGTAGCTTTAAGAGGAGTTTCGAGTGACAATCCCGCCAGGGTCGACAGAATACTCTAAGAACACATAAGACTAGTCCTTGTTTTTATTTCCCAGTTTTATGGAGAGGAAAGCATCATGCGTGTAACGGAGGTTTACATATACTCCTTCAGTTTCAGTTCTTCACTTTTCTTCCCATAAGAAAGTAGGAAGTAGAAGTAGGCAGGATTGGGCGATGGTATCTTTCTTGAGAAGTGGTGGTGGTGGTAGGCAAGGGCGGTTAGCGGCGGGAGAGGATGATGCGTCCCACATGCCTACTTACTTGGTATTCATCTCCATTTTTCTCCATTTTATTCATTGAGGCTGAAACATGGGAATGAATCGTTGGTTCCTATAGACAAGAAGGGTACGGGAGTTTCAATTTGACTATAGTACAGTTCGCTAAGGATGAAGGTCTGGCAGCTCCGTTTTTGCGAACGGAAAAGATTTGCGTGGATTTTTTGGAGGAATACTTTCACTTCTTTTTTTGGCAATGGAAATGCTGATACTTGCTCAAAGTTGAAGGAAAGAAGTTGGAGTGCATCTGAGGAAGATGAGAATGAGAGGATGAGAGTGGTTTGGGTTAGTTGTCTGATGGGTGAGGCTGAGGTCCTTTAGTCCTTTTCTCCGTAGTTCTTCTAATATTTGCAAGTTGAAGAGAGAGGGCTTTTCTATTTCTCCGACCAAGCTGAATGCTGAAGTCGGAGTAGTCAGAGTGAAGTGTATGAGGAGTTGAGAAAAAAAATAAGGTTGGATGGTGGATTAAGCTCTCACTCCTTCTCGAACAGATAGAAAATGAGTTGAGCAAACTTTTTTTACTCGGGTCGAGAATTTTTGAGAACGGAGTGGTTAGTCCTCCTGATGGCGGGTGATGGACCAGAAGAGCTGGATAAGTTCAAGAATCATGTGTTTAGGGTCAAGATAACTCTTCGTCCGTTGGACGACTACGGGAATCACGGGAATACGGGAAAGGAGGCTGGCAGGGAAAGTCCAAGAGAAAGTGTCGCTGAGCTCTTCTCTTCAGAAAGAGCAAAGACGATAGAGAAGATAACTTGAGTGGACTTTCTCTTTAGTCAGGCACTCGATTGAGTGTCCCTATTAATTTTGGGCGGATGACCACCAACTTGTAACTCCTAACTTGGCTTTTGCGCGTGTGGGGGGGGGGGGCGAATATGTAGAGTGTAGAAGAGTAATCCTCGTTACATGATAGTAGGCGGAAGGACTGGATGTCTGCAAACGGAAATATTCGGTTCGGTTGGATTCAATCGAGTGACTACCGTATCGTACGGTGCACTGCTGGATGGAAGGAAAACAGTGGGACGTGAGTCACTTAAGTATTAGGTACATTCACAAAGTCCAAGTCCATGCAATTGTTCCACCAAATCTTTCATTCTTCTTTCAGGCCGATCCGATGGCTCCTAGAATGCTAGAATACTAGAGTAGTTTTTGGTGTTGAGGTTGGAGAAGAGCAAACGAAAGGAAGGTAGATTTGCCAACGCCCTCCACCACTACAATGCAATGGAATGGCGGGTTAGATAAGTTGGGTTGGAAATGGACTGGACTAGACTGGACTCCAATTCTACTACTTTCACCGACTTAACGTCCTTTTCTTCTCTCAGCTCTTAAATGACTTCTTTTGAATTATAGAAGATGGATTTCTATTTCTGAACTCTTAGTTGAGTGAAGGCGAAGGCAGGGAAGGAATGGAGGTAGTAAGAAGTATGTATGGCTTGCTGATTCTTTTGGCTGTCGTCCTCCTCTACGGACGAGGTCTTGACATGCCAGTCTCCATGTATTCTGTAGTCTGGCATTTGTTTGTGGACTTAACTTGGATTCGTACTCTTACTTCTCCAGCTCACCAGCCTGACTTGACTCAATTCTTCTCTAGTTTCGGCAGTTTCTGAGTAAATTGCTGGGGTGAATGCAAGCGGTTGAGGTACTCTGCTTTCACTTCACTGTGGTTCAATTCTGGAGCGAGTGAAGAAAGATAGAAATCAGGAAGAGAAAGGTACAATTTGAGTTGGAAAGGCCATGCAGACAGACAGCTATAGACTTCTCGTGCTTGTTTAGACGTTTAGATCATAAGGCCTTGTTGGAGTGAAGTGAGTGACTATGCTGCCAGTACTCTTCACTTTTCTCTAGAATCGGGATGTAAGAATTTTATCTTGGAATCAAGAAAGGATGGTTGGTATTGGTATAGGCTGATGTTGATTGTTCTATGCGGTCTAGGAACAAGGAAAGAACAGTTCACTTTTATCTGATTACTTCTGGTTTGTTGGTGAGATATTAGGGCGGCCTGGATAGACAGTTTGTGTATTTATATGTCCAATGTGCTTGTAGTTGGTGAAGTGGTCGGTGGCTTCGGTTCGGTTTTGGTGCTATAAGAGCATGAACCAATACGTTTCGAAGGATTGGCTAAGATAGGATTAAATGAAAGTTGTGAATGCATGCATGTGCTGGCTTTCCACGAGTCGAACCTCTAACTGCTGATTCAGCAAAACTATTCTTTCTTTCTATTCCTTCTTTTTTTCTCTTAGCTTTTTTTTCTGAGAAAACATTGGTTTGCATTAGGTATGTTACGTACGTTGTCAGATAAGATTAGCTAAGGAATGCAATGCTTGAGTCAGCTCATATCTATATTTGTATTTTAGTAATATTATTTTTTTTGGAGAGGAGTAGTCTGCACGCAAGCCTTCTTCGTATTTCTTTCCGATTACTTCCTTGTCAATTGTGGAGCTTACGGAGTGGCTGGAACGAAATTCTTTTCCTTAATGTAATGTAACATTCAAGACTCAAGCGGAGATTCACAGTCTTTACGAGTTGAAGATTGTGGAGGTTGAATTTAGAAACCGATGTAAAGCATGCACGCCAAATTGGTTTGGCATGCATTGACACATAATACAGTATTAGTTATAGTTGTGATGGCAGATTGGAATGAATCTGACGCGGTTCCATTTGTTATTGAGACAGCTTGGAAGAAAAGATGGCATGAATCTCTCTTCCAGAGTCCTTCTCTTAAGTCGTTCGTGTCTGGAGAAGGAATAATAATTGTAGTCGAAGAGCAAGGAGTGAGATGAGGGATGAGACGTACGAAGTGGAAGGATTTGGAACAGTGAGTCGTTTTCGTCAGACAGAATGTAACAAGGTGGGAATATCATTAGTGGTTAGGGGTGGAACAGGAATGATGACAGTGTGCTGAAATGGATAACTTCAAAAATTATGATGAAGGAAGTTCAAGTCTTGTCAAGTAGAGGAAATGAGAGCAAAAGCAGAGCAGAGTTGTGAGAGTAGACGAGGAAAATTAGAGGGAAAGAAGAGTAGAACTGTGGCCGTGGCCGGGGCTTGGTACGGCGGGTTAGGCTGGTTCCAGCTGTAGCGACGAAATTAAAATGGAAATCCCGTTTTACTTTACTGCATGAATAGGCTGTGAAACTAAAGAGTGAAATTGAATCTTTTGGAGATAATCTTGTGAGGTTTTAAGTGTCAAGCACTTATGTACACAATGCCAGCATTGACATGGACTCAACTCACTCCGGGCTTGCTGCTTTTAGATAGAGGCGAGAGAGTTACGGCGTACGACCAAATGAATGTGTGGTTTATGGTTTTGTGGTCAGTATGGTTCTGTCATTTTGGTGTCGGGTATTATGTGGGACGGATGTGAGGATCAGGATCATCTAAAGATCCCTTCCGTCTGCCATGGGAAGAATGAAGAGAATAGAGAACGGTTCAGAAATCTTGTAATCTGATACTTATTTATTCAATGAGTGCCAGGATGCCTTGGATGGCTTGCCTGAGTAGAGTATATAAGTATGGACTGGGGAAATATCCTCCATGAAACTTGGACTCGGAGTCTCCCACGTCTCGCCCTGCCAAAAGTCTTCATAAAAATCTAGCCAAGTAGACTTTTTGAAAGAATTCTTCATTTAATGTTTCATCTTATTAGTTTATGAGTTTTGCAGAAGATGAAGTTCCCAAAGTACGGACTACGGAGCACAAGCTCAGCTTTACTTTTCTGCTTTTTCTCCCTTGACTTTTCCACAAGGATCAATCTTTCTCGACTTTTATATTTTCTCTTTCTGAGAGATGAAATGAGAAAAAGCGAAAATGAAACATGTGGTGCTGGTAGTTGCCTAGTTTCTCCTAAGGTTTCTTTTTCATGGGTTTTACGATACACAGAAGAAGAATGAAATGTGAATGTGAAGTTGCGGGCTCGGCGACTCTGTTAATAATTTTTGTAGGAGCCGATGAAGAAGTTTTTGCAGAAGTCAAGTTAGATTAGAAAATCTGCGTTGAGCTGCCGTGGTGGTGGTGTTGTGCTTTGCTCAAGTTGCACTTGAGTTCTCTGCCATTCTGCAAAGTGGCAGTGCCAAGCCTATATGATAGAACCTCATGGAAATGTTGTTGAATGTAAATGGATCTTGGTTGAATTTATATGTCGTCGTGACTTTGCCTAGGGATTGCCTCTTAGTTGGTTTTGACTTGGAGGAATCTGAATCTTGGAAAATGGAATGTAATGGCTGAGATGGATGAGAGGAGATGTGATGCTGCTGGAGGGACTCATTTCTCTCAAAACTTGATTAGGCAAAAGAATTAGTATGGAGTGTGATGAGGTTTTTCATGATAGGATGATAGGAAGGCGAAGAAGTAGAAGAAGAGTTTTTGAGGGTTGAGTCGTCGTTGAGTGTGAGAAGATGAAGATGAGGCAGGGAATATGTCGGAATCGGAAGGGAGGTAAGGTTTAGCTTATCGGAGCGTGGAACTGGTTCCTCGCTCGAGTTTTTCGGGCTTTCACACCATCACAGATTCAAAGAGTGCTTTTCACTCCATCCCTGCCTGCATTCCTTTGATTTCTTTCATACATTTGAGCATTTTTTGAAGACTCAACGTAACGACGACAGAACGACTCAAGAAGATACTCAGAAACGGGGCAACGTGTCATGTGAACGTTGAATAAAGATAGGATTCACATTTAAGTCAAGATTGCTAATGTCTAAAGTAGGTTTTGATACTCCTGTTTCAAGTGCTCCTTTGATTGAGGAACGGAATACAGAGCTCTCTGATTGTGATGTGACTCGAGAGTAGTTTCCTGGATGATGACTTTGGAGAGTGGACTGTGGAGTGGAAGTGAAGTGCAGTGGTTGAGTAAAATCAGTAAAAGTAAGACAGATAAAAGTTTGGATTATACCCCTTTGACTCTTCTACATTAGAGCATTAGCATTAAAAATTTAGAAAGAGAAATAAAGCTGTCTAAAACTATGACTACAAGGATGAGCGGGTTTGAGCAAAAAGAAAAATGGTAGAGCAAGTTGCTCTCTGGCTCTGGGTTTGGCTAGTTTTGGTTGGGGGCTGGCACGCTGACTTGACTTCACTTTGCCAAACTAGGAGAACTAAGAACTTGTGTTCAGTGTGATGTGTACGTATGTAAATGGGTGAGTAAGGATCGAGAATGAAGTTATTAGAAGTTAAGTAAGAAGATGTTTGAGTCAGAGGGCAGGCCAAAGAGCTGAAGCTTGAATCCTAAACTTGAGTCAATAAAGTCAAATTAAGAAGTTTAGCGTGAAAGAGTCAAATGGGGAGCTAGGAAGAAGTGCGAGCGAGAGAAAGAGAGAGAGAGAGAGAAAGTATCACAGCCGTTACTTAGTTTTAACTCTTCCTCTATGGTTTGTAAAAATCTACGTTTACGCTCGTAGAATGGGATGAATATATTTTGCTCAGGAAAACGGATCCACTGGCACTGAACGCACTGGCTTTTTTAGCTTTTTTATGTCTCCCTCACATCACTTTA
The DNA here is from genome assembly GCA_034699705.1 of Hymenaphorura dentifera. Taxonomy (NCBI): domain Eukaryota; kingdom Metazoa; phylum Arthropoda; class Collembola; order Poduromorpha; family Onychiuridae; genus Hymenaphorura; species Hymenaphorura dentifera. The sequence goes on from JAQGCM010000749.1 coordinate 9,434, forward strand.
CGACCCAAAATGTAGAAAAGAAAAAAAAAGTAAAATAACCAACCCATGGGTTTTTTTGGCGTGCTTGTGCTGCAGCTTGAGCATAGTTTTCATGTACGTGCGGTAGAATGGATGGCCGAGGTTTTTGCCCTTCTGCTGCTGCTGCTGTGTGTGTGTGTGTCGATGAAAAATGTGTCGTGGTCTAAGAAGAAGGTTTAACATCCACAATCGCCAAACCAAGCGCCGGGCTTTGGCTTTGAAACACCAAGACCAAGAGTAAAGTTGTAGTAAAGGAAAGTAAAGGGTTAGTTTGAGTAGAGTTTGGATCTTTGCTTTGCTTTGCTGTGCTGTGCTTTCCTTTTCGCATGTGGATATGTAGTGAATATGTAAAATGCAAACGAGCTAGCTAAAGGTTTTACTTTGAAATGATGTATTTTCTCGGAAGAAGTTTTTTTCCATGGAGGAAGAAGAGTGGAGGCAGGCAGGCAGTCGCTCTGTCCTCTACTTCTTTCTACACTACTACTACTACTCTTCTCTCCAACCAACAAAGAGACGTACGTATTATGAATGAGAGAGTTTATACAATAACTTGTTCCGTTTCTTTCTTCCGACTCCATGCTATGGGATTTTTTTTTGCGGGGATCTGGTGTAGAGTTATGTCTTGGATTTGGGGAAATAAAAAAAAGTCGAGTTGGATATGGAATTCTCTTCGCACTTTCTTCTTCTTCTTGGTCGTCGTCTTCTAAGAAGAGTGTTGTAGAGGGAGGACTAGAAAAAGAAGAGAAATGTCTTTGGGGTCGTGTTATGGATGGATGGCAAAAGTTAAGATCACTCCTTGAGAAATCTGAGGAAGGTTTCACATTCAAACAATCCGGATATTTCTTCCTGGATGTTCTTCTGCAGTTGGGATAAGATATAATATATTTTTTGAAGAATATCCAAGGACTAGAGGTGGTTTGAGTTGTACTCTGGTCGTCTGGTCTTGGTCCTGCTGCCACTGTGTGGACTAGGAAGTAGGACCTATTCTAGAATTCTACATTTTGCGCTTAGCACTTAGCTGGAGTCATAGACACCTAGTTACCATACTTTTTACGTTAGGAAATGTTGGGTAGTTCTTTTTTAGGTTTGGCGGTATTGCGGAATGAAATTTTATCGGTACGAGTGTGCGAGAGCAGAAGAAGAAGGGAAGAAGGAATCTGTTAAAAACTTTGTTAGTTTGTGAGGGAGGGCATGGCTATGGCAGAGGGCAAGGGTAGGGTGGATAGTATTTTTGTTTAAATGGTATTTCCTTATTTCTGGTTTCTGAACTAAAACTTCTCTCTTACTTTGAAGATGGAAGGAAGGAAGAAGAAGTAGGAGAAGTCAGGGCATGAGGAGAGTTGAAGATGACATGTTGTTGGATGGAATGGAATCCTAGCTTTCTACAACATTTTACACACACAAAACCCTATCTTTTTTCTAACTCTTTCATACAAGAGGAACTCAAGGCATCTCATCTGTGAAACTAAACTGTCCAATGTGTAACTCAACCGTGGAAAAAACAACTGCTGCTCCCGCTTGGTTTTCGGGCTGTGATGGAAAGAAGGGCTTTTTGTAGACTATGGACATATGTGGTCTCATGTGCTTCTCTTCTTCTACTTGTGTGTTGTGTGCATAGTAGTCTCAAATCGGGATTCTTTTCTCTGTCTCTCCGCTCCTCTTGTATTTGTTTGATTGAGTTTTGAAGACTTGCTTTAGTTTTTTTAGCCTCTGTAAAAAACAACTTGAGAAATTGGAATGAAGCAAATAGAGTTTCCTGTTTTTTCTCTTCAGTTCGACTCGAGAATGGAATCACTTGGAGAAAAACATGGGGTTTAAATTGTGCGAGTCTAACTCTGAGATTGACTTGAAGATAGGCTCCGACTCCAACTGCCAGCAGAGAGCTGTTGTGTTTTTCTGCGAGGGATGAGAGAAATGTGTGCAATTCCCATTTCCTATTTTGCATGTCCCACAGGTTTTAATTATTCATGTGAGTAGTGAGTGCATGTAGGGAGAGGATTGCAATTTCACAGGGAGTAGACAAGAGTTTTGGTTGAAGTTTTGGTTGAGTTTAGAAGTAGGAAAGCGGCTAGGATAGAAGATAGAATGTAAGGAAGTGGATTAGTATCATCAGGAGTGTAAGTAAAGGGTTGATGGACGGACGGATAGAATTTTGGAGGAGTACAAAAGATGTCCGCTGCTCAAGGTAGATAGCCGTAAATACAAGGATAAGGTAAGACCGTAAGACTTGTAGTGAATTGAATTTTGGAAGACTGCGTCTTACGTTAAGGAGCAGCGGAAGGAAGGTAAAATTGAATTGAATGTCAGGCTGCAATACTGGCAAGGCAAGGGTAGGACTTGGAGACTTGGACTAAAAGACTATGTAGGGATGGTTGTGAGATTCTGGGTAAGGTGCTCAGTGCTCACTCTACTCCACCTTAAGCTCTCCTTTGCCTCATCTCGCTTGAATTGAATCTCTCTGACTCCCTCAGATTCCTTCCTACTACGTAATGAGATAAACTTAAAAGGAAAATCTTGTGATTGCGACTCTGACTCTTCTTTGAGAACCATGGAAAGACCACGGATGAAGGACGGTGGATTTTAAGATTCTATTGCAATATCTTTAGGAGGCAGTCCGGGACTTCCGCTGGAAATATTTTATGAGGGGGTCGATTCTTTGCAAATTCATTTTGGTTTGAGCCCAAGTTCTAGGGTAGAATTTCTTGGAGAGCGTTTGTTCCTTTCGTGTTTTAAAGTTTTCTGAATTACACTATAGTTGTAGTACGAAATGGCTTAACGCACCCGTCTCGAATAGTGCTAGTGGAGGAATGCTGGGATTGAGCTTTATGATGAAGAGGTGTGCAATTTGGAAAAGCGTAAACTGTTTACAGTTGTGCCAAATTTTATGAATAGTTCTTAGCTTTGATGGCGATTTGCTGAAGATCTAAGATGTTCCTTTCTCCCAGAGAATCTATTATTCGGCTCTAGGCATCTAGGCTTCTCATGCTCTTGAACACAGTTTTGTTTGTAAAACTCCCGTTCCAAAGTTTTATTATTGAGGGAATGGGAACTGCGAACTGACTGGGAAGGTTTGTATTCATGTAGATAAATACATATTAAGCTTTGGTTGAGCTTGGGAGGAATTTAGCATTCCAATAGTGATGCTAGCTGCTAGGCTAGGATACGTTCTTTTGTGAACGTGCAAATGCGAGAGGGTAATGGGTCCGCTGTGATGACAGAACTGTTTTGAAATGATTGTTGTTATTCATTACTATTTTCTCTCAGCGTTGAATGCTTGAATGTGCAAAGACTGCAAAAAGCTCATCTTGGTTCCTTCCACTTCCAACGTTCCAACATCCAACCAAGACATGAAAGGAAAAAAATGCAAAGTCTTCTTGAGATGAGAGACTCTGAATTGGTTGATAGTTAATAGGAAGGTAGACATGTTCGGTGGTTGGCGTTGCTTTGCTCTGAATGCTGTTTTTGCTATGTGCCTGAATATCTTTAGCTGACATGAATTGGATTGTTTGTATGTTTCGATGAAGGAAATTGGTCCCGTACGATTTTGGTCTTTTTAATTGATTTCGTAGAAATAATAATAGTAGTCTAATTTTAGGGGGAAATCGTGGGATTGAATAGACTCAGGATTCCGCGTATCTCGCTCTCTTCTACTCAGTATTTTCTTTCCTGAGTTGCATTTGGTCCATTGATCTTTTCAAATTATGGAAGAACCGTATATTAGCTTGTACAAATGAGTGAGACCTGGCTGGTTAGGTTCGTTAAGACGCTTACATCTAAAAGTCGGATCGGTGCTCTGAAAAATTGAGTGCTGGAATAGTTGAGTAACAATAAATGATAAATATGTATTTGTAGTTATATAAGATTGGTGTTCTAAAAGTTCTAATGATGGTCTATTGTAAATCAACAGGTTGAGTCACCGGAGTATTGATCAGAAGGGGAATGGAGTGGCCAATTAACTATCATTCGAAAGGTCGACCAAGACTTCCATTTGGACTATGGTCACTTGCTTATCTGGCCCTGGCTTTTGGATTTCTGAATTCCTACTCCGTGGCGGCAGACTCAAGCCCCCCTGTGGCAGACGTGGAGGATCTCTTCAAAGGTAATGCAATCAAGGGGTGGAAAATGAGTCTCGAACTTTAGTGTACTGAAGGGCCATCGAATTGCAGCCGGCCATGGTTTAAAATCCTTACTTAGTTGAGGTCAGAGAAGAATAAAGTGCGTTTAGGTTTAAGGAACGAGTCAAAGATGAAACATTTTAAACTTGGCTCGTGGTTGTGAGTCTCTTGGCTGTACGAAAGAAAATTATTTGGTTCTGTTTATGCCTCTTTGGGGAAGTGCACCGAATGAAAAGACTTCTATTTCTAGGTGTCAAATTTGATTTCCTTGTCTTTTTTTTTATATCTTCCCACTCCCTAAGAATTCTCTTGGCTTTTCTAATTTAACTTTTTGTGGGCCGGATTGTTTCCAGTTGGTAGATTTAGTCAAAAGTACTTGAATTTCTAGTCGAGTCAAGTAGCCAAGAGTTCGAAGAATCTCTGATGGCAGTAGCAATGGCCGGCGCAACTCTTGACTTTATATTCGAATACATTGAAATGAACGAACAGACTGTAAGTGTGAGAGGAGGTAGTTGAAGTTGGGGAGCATAATGAATGTATGCAAATGGTTTGACACTAGAGAATTATTTTATTTTGTGAGATGGAGATTAGAAGAGGGCAGGGAAGTGAAAGTAACTAAAATCTTGGAAGAGCTAAGAGAGTGGAGCAAAAAGGCATTTCTCCTATTTTCTCCTATTGAGTGGGATGCAAACGGGAAATATATATGCTGTGCCATGTGCCGTGTCTAGTACGTACTTAACTACAGCATTTTCGCTTTGTTCGTTCCGGACTCCGTAATCACCGAAAGTCCTAAAATGGCAGAGAGGACGACTTCTTTGCTCATTTTCGTCGGAAGAGATACGGCGGAGCGGCGGACAGGACATGGGAATGGAAACCCAAGGAAGGAACCAACGGGCCAAATAGTCAGTGTCAAGAATGGGTCTCAAGAGAATATCAATGCTTGTGCTTTGACATTTTCCATGTAGTTATTTTCACGGGCTCACACAACACAACACATCGAAGACACGGTTGACTTTGGGACTGACCTGTATTGACAAGAGGACGTTGACTACATTGTTCCGTTCTTAGTTTTTACAAGGCCCCGCAGGAGTGGAGTGGGTATGGGCCTTCACCGGAGATCATTTGAGTTGAGTGAGAGCATTTCACTTGACGGGATTATGAGGATTTATACACTCTTGGTCTTTGTCCTTCCTTGTCTATGTCTACCTACCCCTTCCATTCTTCCAGTGCTTTTCTGCTCCTCATCTAGATTCTGGGATTTTGGATCCAACGAAGGGCATGCTTGCTTGAATCTGTAGTTACAGTTTTGGTCCGTGAAATGGACCCAGCAGTGGCACCAGACTTTTGGTCGGAGATGGGGGAGAAAGCAGAGATATGAGATAGTGGATGGCGGAGAATAGAGGGACTGGAGAAATGTAGTGGAATATGTGGATTCTGGATGGTTTTCTATTCAGAGTCCGTTTGGACGGCGGTATTCGGTTCGGGGTATGTGTGTTTCATGTAGGGAGAGTAGAGTTGTAGCTGTAATTGATTGTCTGACGTTGAACATTAATTCAGTGGTAGGAAGAGAGACTAAGGTTGGACGGGCGCTCGGAGCTCTTCTCTGGTGCATCTTACTCCCACTCAATTGCATTCGGTCCGACGGAGGATCCAGGAGGTGCCATGGGGGAAAGCAAATAGATGGATTTAGTCTTCAAGGGATGGCTAAGTAAGAGCAGAGGAAAATAAACTTATTTCATGGAATGAGGAATGGTTAGGATGGAGATCATCTCTTTCCAGGAATTGATAGGCGAAATAACGAAGGGAACTAGGAGAGAAACTACATCACATTGCAAGTCCATCCAATGGAACTCCCACCATACACTTCTTTAGAGTTCCGCCAGTTGCCAGGCTACTGCTATGGATGGGATTTGGATTTTAGAGTTGACATCTCAGATTTTGGAGGGAGGGTGGAGATTTTGAGAGAGGACTTGAATGAAATATCATCGTTTTTGGTACTTGGGCCGAAAAGCATTGAATATATATGTATATAAACATGAGTTCATCGAATGGTTCATTGGATTCTATGTCATGTGAGTGAGACATCGGGCAGGGTAGAGTTGGAGTTGGATGTAGTACAGTGTTGAGCAGTGCAGGAGCATGAGCCGGGTGACAAAGTTAATGAATTGGAAAAATGGAATTTGGAAGAGTCGGATGAGTTCGTGATGATCTTGTAACGAGGAGTCTATGACTGGGACTCCGGAACGGAACGAGAAAGAAATCTACAGAGCCCTGGAAGGATGGGATTTTTCGGGGTTTCCCTTGCCTTGGCTTCACATATTTTCCCCCATCCGTGCAATCAAGTGCCGAGGACCCAGGAACACTGCATGTGTGAATGGGAAACGGCTATAAATTTGTTGAATGTGGAGTAGCGGAGGAAGCATGTAGAATTTAGGATTTTACAAGCTGTGAGATTTTATGCTGAGTGAGCAAAGTAGTCAGTCAGTCTAAGGACATGAGCGTACAATGGGAAAGATATGCAATTGATAGAAATTTAAGAGTTATGTGCATTTATGGAGTGAACTGGCGAGCGAGATGATATTTTATGGACGAGAGATTCAAACTGTGCGAAGATCTTACGTAGCTGTAGCTGCCTTCCTTTGAGTCTTTGAGTTTTGTTGTAGTTGCTGCCCTGGTCATTCATTTCTTCTTCCTTCAAGTTGTTCTTGCAAAGAAAATGTGGGGAGGGCAAATACCTATAAGAGCAAGAGCGAAAGAATAACGAGTTAGTCCCGTAGCCCCAGCATTTGTTGTTGGGCTAGATACTCGTCGTTACATGGATTCGTGGATAAGAAAAACACGACACGAGTTGGTTAGTTTTGGATTGGAAGTTTGTGTCTGTTGTGTTGTGAGAAGTATTTGTTCCGCCGCCGATCAAATCCAATGCATTTGCTGCATGGAGATGAGATGAGTTTCATCTCTTTTGGTTCGTCCATGGGTTCTCCTATACCTCACGTCTTCTCCATATATCTTGTGAAAGAGAGAGACTCGAATTCCTGACTAAATGAGATTCTTTCTTGCCTCCTTCTCTCTCTCTCTTGAACTTGCGGCATATGTTGCACTCCATGTCCTCGGGTTCCACAATATTGAGAGAGGATATTTATTTGGTTGGTTTGGTTGGGTTTAGAGTTTGGGCTCCTTGGCTGGTTGGTTGGGTGAACGTGTAATATGCACTGCTGAGCGGAGGAGATACTGAGACTGGCTGAATTTATTATTATTAGTTTACATGCTTCCTTTGGTAGTTACCTGGTTCCGGTACAGGTTATTAGGAGCACATGGCCTAATGGCTCAGAGATTCATGGGCGAATGTCAAGTCTGGTTTAGGAAATTGTGCGTATTCTTCCCTTGACTTGTGAGCTTTGTTCGAAAGTGGAAGCACTAAGATATAGTAGACACACGTGGATGATGTTTTAGTTCTAACGTTGTAAGGCGGGGCCTGAGAAAAGGGAAGGAATTAAATTGCTGAGTGGAGAAAGTTTGCTCAATCTCTGTGTAGTGGCAGGAGCACGGAGTGAGTTTGTAGTTTAGAGTTTTAGTTGAGTAGATTTGGTAGAATGCCTCATGGATGGGTTCCAAAGTTAAGTTAATAAGCCTAGCCTGGAGATAAGATAAATAGGAGCCGCGGGTGACTAGAAAGTTGATGACAAAAGTGTTGCGATGCAATAGAGAATGGAGTGAGTGGGCAAAGTGTTGGAGTGAGTGACCGGATGAAATGAAGTTAAATTTGTTGGCGAGCTGGAAACTGGAAACTTGAAAGTGTGAAAATATGTGCGCGTATGTGTGCAACAAATTCAAATGCAAAAAGCTTTTATCCGGGTGGTGAAAGCAAGTGAGGGGAAAGTCCTGTCCGAATTCTCTCGTTACTCTTCTGGCGTTGAATTTCGCTAGAGTCTTCTCGTAGCTAGCCAAAACCCTTTCATTTTCGATGCTAGAAGCACACAGACTTCACAGAAGACTGGGCTGGCTGCTGTATGTTCACCTAGCATGCAATGTAATGTTAGTAAATGTAGTGTTGGTCCAATGCTTAATGCATGTGGGGATTGGATCAGATTGGTTTTAGAATTTAGACTCGTCCGAAGGGAGTTGGTGTGTAGCGGAAGGTTATAGATTATAGAAGAGGTCTACGATAACAAAAGGCAGGGAAAGAGTGGAATGAAATTGTGAGTTTATGTAATTCATGTACGTAGTAGTAGTAGAAAAGTACGTGTACGTTTGAGTTGAATAGATTTTTCATGTTGAAATACATAAAAGTGATAAATGTGGACGGCGACACGCGCCACGAATTATTTATCCCAGCAATGGGAATAAGGTGGAGGAATTGAGGAGAGCATTAGGAGATGAATGTGTTTGGGAAGAGTTTGTGAATTTGTGAAGGACGGGGTAGCAATACTCGATTTTCCATTATTTTTATGCTTGTTAGACATAAATTTATAACCCATTCCATTGCTCTGCATCCGGGCTCTTTCTCTTCTCCTTTTTTCGCTACCCCCTTTTTCTAATTCGATTTATTCCAAAAAATGTTATGCTCCCAGATCCAGGAAAGGCGGAAGGTGTTTGCCATGTCTGATAAACAAGATGTTAAGGTCGAGCTCCAACCACATCTGTTTATCCTGATTTGTTTTCTAATGCATTGACGGCGGCTGGTCTTTTGAGTCATTTCCTTCTAACTACTGTCTAGTAGTAAACTAAACGGAAGTTTCAGCTATGGCCAATTTCATTCTTTATGTACCACCAACTTTCGCCATTACAAAGTCTTTCTTGGCTCTTGGCAAAGACAGAAATACAGACTGTTTTCCTAGTTGTAATTTCTAAAAGAAATTAGGATATTTTCTTCGTCAGGGCTGCTGGCGTGAAAAAAGTTGAGCACCCACTTTGATTTTTTGCCTGCTCACTAGAAAGTAGAAAGACTCCATACAATAAACTCCCATTTGGCACAAAGGTTGTTGGTTGACTTGGTTGTGAATTGGTGCGTTGAGGGTGTAATGATTTATAAGGATTATAATGTGGATGGGTGTGGATTCCTTATTTATCAGAAACAAAGTCAAGGCATGAGTATAACGGGTGGTTGAACTTTGACTTAGAGACTCGGTGGAGTATGTATTCCTGGGGTCGGTTATTAGGATATCTGCGAAAGTTTTATATGAGTAAGTGATGTCGGAAATTACGTTAGTTGCTCGGTACAGGGATGGAGCTAACGATAAGTGGGATCTATGGATGGATGAAGATAGGTTAAGATGTTATGCAAAGGAATGGTAGAGCATTATGGATTGCCCAACTCATTTCATTGTGAGGAAGTTCTTGGAACAAGAGTCTGAGCCGGAGCCCGGCATTTGTATGCGAGAAAGAAAACAAGAGAAAATATTATGAATGACTTTTATCTTTCCTTGTAGAAGATCTTTTTTACTTCTACTTTACGGACTTTACCGCTTTCTTCCCCCCGTCTAGTCAGCATAAGTGGTTGGATCGGATGAACTCTTGTTAGCTTTCCTTCTGTCCTACCTCCTAACGGCTCACAAGAATCGCCTATATTTGCTTTCTTTTGTCGAGAAAATGTAAGCAGAGGGAAGATGGGAGACGACCCAAGCGGAAGGTATTCTGGACCGAAGCGAATTTCTTGTCTTCATTTCCTTTTCTGTTTGCTTAAAAAATTGTATGGCTTAGACGTAAAGAGTCGTCAGCCGTTGAAGAAAAAAAATATGCATCATTTTGAATCTCCCAACTTTCATCTTTTCGATATCTATTCGACTCCCAGCGAAACCTTTCGATTCCAATAAATCATTGACTAGTGGGAAGGAGGAGCAGGGAGTTTAGCTGTTATTTCTATTCTTTTCTGAAATAGGTTCCTCTTGACGGGTGCGTGTTGCGGGGCTTCTAGGGAAGTTTTTCGGCCCAGAATGCATCATCCTCCATTTACTGCCTGGCGCGTCGTTCAGCTCGCTATTTTCTCAAATCGTTTTGAACCTATTTGTTCTTTTATGCATTCTGTGTTACATTTACATCTTTGCGTGCCTGCCTGAGTGAGTTCAGTTGAGTTGAGTTGAGCAAGTTGAGCTCTGCTTTGTTATCCTCATTTCAATCGTTTTAGCCAGATATATCCAAGGGGTTGTTGGGAACAATGCAATACATTCCGAGGGGTTGAATTCTTGCTTTCACTCTGACTTTCTCTACAATAGTTGAACAGCAATGATGTTTTCACTTAAGGATAGATGGGAAAGCTGGGATTGCAAAGAGTGACAGGGACTTTGGAGCAATTTATGACGGAATGGCCTTTGTCCGGTTTCGCATTAGAGCTAAAATGTACTTTAATTGCTGAAATAAATATGTTGTACGAAGACTTAAGGAGGCGAGACAAAAAAGAGGGGAGGGTGGGAGTTCTGTTTCGCTCGTGAGGTCATTTCCTTGTCAACTTATGGTTGGCCTTCCCCATTAGCTGTGTCATGGAAAACTGAAGATTTCACGGATAGTTAATTTGATTGTTGCTTGGCTTGATCTCTAATTTGTATCTTGTTGATTGGTACAGATGAAGGGTTCCTGCGGATGTCAAGGGGTGGTGAAGCTTTTGGCAGGAGACCCCCGCCGCCACCGGTGATACTCAACCCACCACACTTGTCAACTCAGCCACCGTCAAGACATTTTCCTACGCCTTCTCCGAAAGAAAAAGTGAAGGGCTCATCTCCGCCCTTTCGCCAAGAGCCAAATACGAATCAAGGTGAGAAAAACGCTCGGCAAGGAAATGTCAACAGCAGTAACCACTCGAACCGAAGTAGTGGGGAGAGTGAGTTAGGAAGTGACGGCGGAGGACTCCAACAGCAGACTGGTAATAATAAGTTGGGTGGACAGCAACAACAGCAACAGCAAAATCATCTGAAGTCTAAGCCGTCGGAGAAAGACTCCTCGAAAGTACTCTCTGAGAGTTCTGGCTCAATTCACTCAGAACCTGAGTCAGATGCTCATCCATTACTCGGAATCACTCCTGCCGCACCTGGAGATCCATTCGACTTTAATCCCATTCTTTCGAACCCTGCTGTCACTCGTATTTTAGCAGGAAGTTCCGGAAGAATTCCCCAATGGGAACCTACACTCCCTGATCTACATGGTAAGAGTTTAATGAATATGTTTTTTATTTATTTATTTATTTTACGTAACACAATTTCCCATAACTGGGTAATTACATTGTGAGAATGGTTTACACGGTGATGTTGCATTTGTAGTA